>VZRF01004641.1:392514-538043 GCA_013396875.1 Vireo altiloquus | reverse complement strand
GTTACCTCCAAGCATTGCAAAATATTTAATGACTTAAACAGTCAAAAAATAAATGCATTTTTTTCAGCTCTCTGATAATGCAGAAGAATTTGAATAAGGTCTGCAGGGAAGTTGAAGAGTGCATTATCATAACATAGGCAGCAGCACACTGGGAATCCTGGTGGTTCCTTCTCCCTTTCCTTTCCTTTCCTTTCCTTTCCTTTCCTTTCCTTTCCTTTCCTTTCCTTTCCTTTCCTTTCCTTTCCTTTCCTTTCCTTTCCTTTCCTTTCCTTTCCTTTCCTTTCCTTCCTTCTGTACTTGTTTTCACCTAGGTGTGCTGCAGTGCTCTTCATTAAAGAAGGGAGGGTGTGGAGGAGAGGAGCAGCTGGGGAGTGCAGGGCCAACCACATGAACACGAGGCAACCCCATTAGAGTCGTGCAGGCAGACAACTCATTCGATGTGAAACCAGCTGGCATGGAGATAAACTAGTGACACGAGACAAACTTTGCTGGAAAATTCTGCACAGCAGAGAAACTCTCCGCTAAGATGATCAGGTGTTTTCCTTTCTCCCCATGTTTTTGGAATAGTACAAACTATAAGAAATAAAATGTTTTACTATTGTGGTATTCAGTTTTACAAGCTTTTTTCAAAATAATTTCTATCATAGTTCACATTTCAGCTGCTAAAATTTCCCTGCAGACAGAACTTAATGCCTTGAGGAGTACTGGAGTCTTATATTTCCATATTAAGGCAGTAAGGAGTACGAGTATACACAGGGAAGTCCAGAGACAGGTCTAAAACCCCAATCTTGCCCAGAGAAGACATTATGCTAGGAGAAGTGAATCATCTTACATTCATTATGTAAGAATAATCTCCAATGCTAGTAGTGCTACAAAAATGTCATAGACAAGAAGGATCCTGTCTTCTTTTAAACATCTTATAAATGTTCAGCTTAAAATAATAGCTCATTCTTGAGAAGATGCAGAGGTTTTAATGCTAGAGATGTTTACTTGCCCTTAAGCATCTCAAACTCTTTTCTATCAAACCTTTGCAAAGAAATGGTTTCGCTAAGCAAACGGCTGAGATGAGACTTTAATAAATTAAACAAGTCTAAAATAAAAGCTTATTAAACTGCAGAAGTTGTTTGTGGGGAATAAAAGGTTTTAATCAAACTTGCCATCAACACTTTCAAAAGGAAAATCCATTTTTCAGTTGTGGCTTGGTCAAATTCTTTGAAGTATTAATGTAACCCTGAGAAACTGACTATTAGTCTCAAGAAATTGCTGGACGTTAGACACAACAAAAACAGGAAAAGTTCAAGAGTCTCTGTTGACTTTCCGCTTGATTGTAACAAACTACTCACTTTCTGGGTTTTCTTTTTTGAAGTGGAATTTTATACAACAAGGCCAGGGTTTGGTTTTTGCTGCTTTTTTTTTTTTTTTTTTTAATTTCCTTGATACACAAAATTCCCACCAACCTGTGCTCCCTCTTTTAGTTCAAACGTGGAGGACTGTTGTTTGAATTTAATGCACACACAGCTAACTCCATTTAATTCAAAGGTACAGCTTCAGTGTACCTGCAAGGAAACCCTGGAACATCAGTGCATGGGTCAGAAGCAAATCTGGCTGGTAATTACAAGTTATTGTGAAATATCATGGCAATTAACCAGTGTCCACCTATCTAGAGACAGTAAAGTACCACATGTTCCTGTCACAAACTTATTTATTGTGCAGTACATTGCTTTACTGTGTCAGTGCTTAGACAGACTTAAATAAAGAGCACTCAGATAGTCTTTTCCATTATTTCCAGGGAAAACACAGCTGAATAAAAATATTGTCCCATAGATCTAAAAATGCTAGGGCATAATCCACTAACATTAGTAAACTTGCATTGCAAAACAGAGAAAAGGAAAGAGAGAGGTGCATTAGCACCAGGATATTCCATGCTGAGGCAGTCTAAGAAACAACATCCCATAAAGTAGACACACACTTCACACAATATTCATATACTCAGAGGAGTGTTCTTTTATGAGTGCTTTAATACTTTGGGATCATGTGTGTTGTTTTAGAGTTGCATTAGTCACACCCTGGGGAAATGTGAGCTTCCATTCCTGCCCATTTCAGCGCTGCCTTAGCTTGACCCACAGAATTTACCGCATTAAGAGAGGATTTAAATCTTGTTTATTTTCACCTGTTGGGTTTCAATCTTTTTTTTTTTTACCTAAGAGGTCTGCCCTCTAAGAGTCATACAGTTCATAAAACTGGTGACCTTTGCCTGGCTTCTTGATTTAAGCAGAACAGAGGAGTAAAGGGACCTTCATGCACTGGTAGGAGCATAAAAATACAAAGTAAAATTGTTGCCAGTCCCTATTCAGGTGAAAGGATTAAGAAAAGCTCTTTCATTTCCATTTCTATTATTAGGGTGAGCACAACTGCTTCCCATGCTTTCCTGCACCATCCAGTTCCCACTCCATCCTTGAGAGCTGCAGAATAGGAGCACCCTGCCTGGACATGCCAGTCTGTTGTACATCCTGCCGGTTTAGGGGTTCCCTGTGACTCCATACTGCCCCAGGCACAGAAAAAATCTCAGTTGTTCAGAGAAATGGAAGCAGAAAAAAAAGTTCTACATGTTTGTTCCTAAACAAAACCATCCTTAAATTTTCAAGACTGCTTAAAACTTCAGACAGTGATTTGGAAGAGAAAGATATCATTACATGCACAGAGATGTCCCCAAACCCCTTTGCTGTAGTTACAGCATGGTAAGAAAATCTGTGTTCACTTCTCAATACTTGTAGCTCAATATACTTACAACCTGATAGGATCTGGATTCCCGACCTTGTGACCTACCAAATGATGACACATCATTTCATTCAGACTCTATGGCAGGGAAAAGCATGTGAGAGGATAGAGAAAAAGAAAAGATAGAAAAATAAGAAATAAAAAAAGTGCCAATCAATTAAAAAGTCCCTCTGCTTTCGCTTCTGTACCTTAGAACTTTCATCTTTTTTTTCCTTTACTTTTCCTGTCTCAAGATTTTTCAATCCAAATCTTATCAAAATAGTATAAAAAACTGGAAAAAAAAACCCAAGTTTTCTCACTGTTTCACATTATCACCAAAATACACTGTAGAAGGACCCAGGAACTTTCAAAGATTCACTAATAGGAAATCTTCAGGTTCACCTGACACTTAGCAGAGGTTTAGTAAAATCCAATCAAAATTACATCAGGTAGCAATAAACAGGGAAGGAGCTTTTGACAGTGGAAAAGAGATCAGAGTCAATGGAGGAGGTGAAGGTCAGTGGTCAGAGGAGAGGAGGACAGCATAAATGGTCCTGCTGCAGTAAGGCTGATAATGATGTAGTTAGTGTAAATGGGGAAAGGATATTTAACAATTAGCATAAATGAATAGATTTTGGAGGGTAATCAAGAATGCAATTGAATTGGGAGGAGTATGGGAGGAACAGAAAAGCCCTTAGAGGTTTTGGAGAAGATTTATTTGAACTGAAATTTCAGTTGAGTTACATCTCAAGAGAGAACTACAGCATAATAACTCAAAATATGCCTCTTCTTTAAAATTGCAGAATACACTGACAAATGCTATTATAGAAACTTCTCCTTAAATGTCTATCCCAAGATATCTTTAATGCAGTTCACAATATTAGATTATCTATATTAAGCAACCACAACTCCAGCTCAGGCCTATGGTAAAATACAGTGGTATTCTTCCATCTGAGATCTATTGGACCTCTCTAATTCAGCACCTATACGACAAAACATTAATGCAAGAGATTTTTTTTTGCCTTTTTATTTGTTGTTGTTTTGTTTGTTTGCTTTAATTTTAACTGGAATAAAAATTCAGCTGTGAAATCCTGATATCAAAACAGGTTTTTTTTTTTATTTCTGAAGAGGTGTCTTGACTAGATGTGCAACCTAGGTTTAATTAAAGATTGTACTGGATTTTTTCTGTGCCCAACACTGTCTTTTTCTTCTAATTATCTATTTTCCTTTTCTCATAACTGTTTCCCATTTCCTCTTGATGTCATTCCCACTGACGTTATTCTCTCAAGCAAACTTTTACTGTTTCATCTATCCCAGTTGCCCTTGCTATTGTTCTCCTCCCCTTTGTATTGCTGTCCTTATGTGTCTTATGACCTTATTACTGTGCAACTCTTAACCTTTTCTTTTGGCAACCATTTGCAGGAAAGGCATGAAGCTACTGAGATGACCAGCAATGAGCTCAATGTCTTACCTCTCATTACTGACAGCTGGTGCCTGAACTGTAGGATTTTTATGGTACAAATGAGGAGCAGTCCAATACAGTAAACAAAATCTAATTCTACATGACAATGTGTTATCCTGTAGAGACCAGGACAGTGATTTACTGCATGGATCACTGTTACTAAGAGATTTATTGAAGGTTTTGAATTATGGCCTGGAAGATAACATGTTTAATTCAGCTCACAGATGTAGAGTACAGGCAGACAGGGAATTATTCTACTAGAATGGGATGAAGGTTTACCAAAGCCTGGTAATGTCAGTGCAGCTGAATGAAAATGTGGAGACAGTGTGGAGATAGAGAGAAAAGACAAGCAGGAAGAAAAGACAAGGGAAAAAAAAGGCAGAAAACAGTTTTTCTCTGAAATGTATTCCCTTAGAATCTCCTACAAGTACTACATATAGTACTGGGCTCCACACACGTACTGGGAAGTGGTTAGTGAGCAGGCAGAACTTGTGGCAAAGCACATAGCTGTAGTGCAACACAGAGATCACATCACAATGCAGACTTACCTGAAACCATCCCACCCACCAAGGCTGGGCATTAATAATGGTGAACCAACACCGGCATGGTTCCCAATGCAGCACAGCATCCTGAGTGAGGTTTCAGATTGTGCCAAAACCCAGGATTAGTAGCTAAACAACTTAAGTTTTCACAGGCAGGTTTCTACTCCTTGCAATCCCGCGTTTGAGTTTCAAGATGGGCATTGCTGCTTGGGTGTTTATCAGAAAAGTGAAGAAAAGTTATAAAAGGTCCACAGTCTGGGAAATAACAGAAGCTGAGTGTAGGGAAAACAGCATCTCTTCAGTTGAAACCTATGAGAACAGTAATTTCAGTAATTTTGTGGGTAATGAGGCTTTTTCTTCTTGCACTGTTGTCATGGTTGCATGCTTACACATTCATTAGTTTGTCCTTTGCTAAAAATCACTGATGAAAACCAGAAAATGCTCTTGTATCTCCAAAAGGCCTTGAGTCTTTCTCAACTTACTTCTTCCCCCAACAAAAAAAAATTTCCCCTAAGCTAACCTTGAAGTCACTGAAGTCTATTAAGATGTAAATGGGGAAAAAAATCATATTTACTTATCGTGATATTACCCACTTTAATATTCTGATGTTGTTCTCAAGCAAGTGAACAATTTTCTTTCAGTAGCTGGTTCATTTGACTTAAGAAAAGTTAGAAAAATCTTTTTGGAGATTAGTGCTCAGGCATCCTGCCAAGTCCATCTGCAGCAGCAAAGTCACTGCATGAAGCTGTGTTATTTATTTTGCTTAATTTTTAAGTTTGTTTTCTTTAGTGTTTTTTTCTAACGTGTACACTACCACATGACCCTCTGTTGTTTCAGGACAATGAGGATCACCCTCCAAAAGCCATTCAGTGCTTCTCAGTCCAGCACAGGAGAGACCTACAACACTCCCAAGCAAGACATTGATAATTACACAGAATCTAATACAGAAGACCAAAAACTGTGCTATAATCAGGGATCTTTAAAGCACCCAAGAAGGCAGAGTAAAACACAGATGAAGGAGAAAGGCAGTTTTCACTGAGAAAGGAAGCTGTAGAATAAAGTAAAAAGTAGAGGGAAGTGTGAAAGCTTTGAAGTTGAGCCACAACTCAGCTAACACTCTGATTTATACACACAATCTTTCTTATTCTTTCCCACAATAAATCACTATTGCATGAGAGCCTTTGGTATCTAATGGCTGCACAAGAGGAATTCTCAAGTCATTTTTCTCTTGTGCTGGGTAAGCCTCCCTTCTAACTCTTCCCTTCCAGCTTCCCAGAACTTTGAATATTTACACAAAGTTTTTAGACACAAAATAGGTTAAACAAATCTGTTCAGAAATATCTCTTCAGGGTAATACAATTCTGAGTATTATCTCCAGGCTATGTTTTCTACTTTATTTGCTGAATCAGATCCTTAACTAGTGTAAAATTGGCGTATTGCACTTGTATTTTCAGGTCTTAGTTATCATGTCAATATAGAATACATAGTATAATATCTATTTTGATAGTGGGGATGTAGGAGAGAAAAATAAGTATACATTTACAAACTTGAAGGCTTACACAAATGTTTCATGTTTAGAGATAATAAGAATCTCCTGCACTCATTGACAGCACTGTAAATCTCTCCATACTGCCAAAAATCAGGAAGCCAGAGCAGAGTTAATTCAGTAAATTAATTCCCACTCTCAAGATAAAATGCTGTAATTCAGAACTGAGGCCTGAGGTACACAGAACTATTATAGTGTCTTGCTGCAACATTCAAAGTATTTGATTTTGCTAAATCTTATGTATCACCTGTTACAATTATTCACTGTCTTAGTGGGTAAGTTCATTTACCTGGGAAGTACAGTGAGAGATGATGATGTAACCATAAACTATTCAAAGCCCATGGTGCTTTTGAAGAATTTGTGTGAGACTGTGGAGGAAATTACAACGGTATCAAAAGTTAAAGCTCACTGAGGCAAAAGTCATAGCATCTCTGCTTTCCACATGAGGTATCCATAAAAGGCCACTGTGCTGGTTTGGGCTGCACTAGAGTTAAATTTCTTTATAGTAGCTGGCATAGGACTGTGTTTTGGATTTGTACTGAAAACACACTGACAATCCAGGGATGTTTTTGTTATTGCTAAGCAGGGCTTAGACAGANGCTGTAGAATAAAGTAAAAAGTAGAGGGAAGGAAGTGTGAAAGCTTTGAAGTTGAGCCACAACTTAGCTAACACTCTGATTTATACACACAATCTTTCTTATTCTTTCCCACAATAAATCACTATTGCATGAGAGCCTTTGGTATCTAATGGCTGCACAAGAGGAATTCTCAAGTCATTTTTCTCTTGTGCTGGGTAAGCCTCCCTTCTAACTCTTCCCTTCCAGCTTCCCAGAACTTTGAATATTTACACAAAGTTTTTAGACACAAAATAGGTTAAACAAATCTGTTCAGAAATATCTCTTCAGGGTAATACAATTCTGAGTATTATCTCCAGGCTATGTTTTCTACTTTATTTGCTGAATCAGATCCTTAACTAGTGTAAAATTGGCATATTGCACTTGTATTTTCAGGTCTTAGTTATCATGTCAATATAGAATACATAGTATAATATCTATTTTGATAGTGGGGATGTAGGAGAGAAAAATAAGTATACATTTACAAACTTGAAGGCTTACACAAATGTTTCATGTTTAGAGATAATAAGAATCTCCTGCACTCATTGACAGCACTGTAAATCTCTCCATACTGCCAAAAATCAGGAAGCCAGAGCAGAGTTAATTCAGTAAATTAATTCCCACTCTCAAGATAAAATGCTGTAATTCAGAACTGAGGCCTGAGGTACACAGAACTATTATAGTGTCTTGCTGCAACATTCAAAGTATTTGATTTTGCTAAATCTTATGTATCACCTGTTACAATTATTCACTGTCTTAGTGGGTAAGTTCATTTACCTGGGAAGTACAGTGAGAGATGATGATGTAACCATAAACTATTCAAAGCCCATGGTGCTTTTGAAGAATTTGTGTGAGACTGTGGAGGAAATTACAACGGTATCAAAAGTTAAAGCTCACTGAGGCAAAAGTCATAGCATCTCTGCTTTCCACATGAGGTATCCATAAAAGGCCACTGTGCTGGTTTGGGCTGCACTAGAGTTAAATTTCTTTATAGTAGCTGGCATAGGACTGTGTTTTGGATTTGTACTGAAAACACACTGACAATCCAGGGATGTTTTTGTTATTGCTAAGCAGGGCTTAGACAGAGTCAAGGCATTTTCTGCTCCTCATATTGTTCCATGAGTGAGCAGGCTGGGGGTGCACAAGGAGCTGGAAGGGAACACAGCTGGGACTGCTGACCCCAACCGACCAAAGCAATTCTCCATATCATACGATGATGTAGTCAGCAAGAAAATTGGATGGGAAGGTTGGTAGAGGGTGGGGGGCATTGCTCAGGGCCTGGCTGGGCATGTGTCAACTGGTGGTGAGAAGTTGTTTTCATTGTATCACATGTATTTCTTTGGATTTTTTTTTAATCTTTGTTATTTTTCCTCTTTTCCTTATTGTTGTTATTATTGTTAATTGTAATTATTAAACTGTATTTATCTTGGCCCACAAGTTTTCTCACCCCATTCCACTGAGGGGGTAGTGTCTGAGGAATTGTGTGATGCTTAGTTATCAGCTGAGTTTAAACCACAACAGCATGTTCAGAACCATGTTAGGAAACTCAGCTTGTGTCATCTAAACTGTCCCAGAAAAATGATGGAAATTCATAGGAGCCACTAGACATGAGACATAAGACACTAGACAATGAAATTCTAAATCAATAAATTTTTCAGACCATCAGGCAAGGATAGAAACAAGACAACATTGCCTAATGCTAGACAAATAGCCTAAGAAAGCAGTATTTCATTAATCAAAAATTTACAATATCCTTGTCACTGTCAGTCTGTTGGATGCTAAAAAAATGGAATGTCTACTAGCACAAAGCAACAATTTGCTTGTGACAGAAAAAACAATGGGAGATGGTGATTTCACTTACACCCTCAAGCATACATGCCTTTTTACAGTTGAAATAACATTTATCTTATTGTGAAATAATCATTTTCATCTTACTATTATTATTATGAAATAATTTTTTTTAACTTGAGCAAGTGAGATTCCAATGGCAGCAGAGATCGTCTATCAATTTTTTATTTGTTTTTCTGTGTAGAACAGTACAAGGAAANAAATATATATAATTTTTTTAAAATATATTCATATGAGTATATACATTCGCATTATACATTCATATACACGTGTACAAGAAGCCTATGCACACCACAGCCAGAATCACTACACTTGTGATACTTCTATCAACTGGTACAACCATTTCTGATGAGGGAGATTTCAAATCCTTCCCCAAAATGGAACAGAAATGCCTGTATATAATTTTGCTTGTAAGCGTTTCCTCCAATGTTACGACACTTTCATGGTGGGGCCTGTACATTTGGGTACCACTATGTGTATTCCACGGTACAGACTCTTGGTGTAAGTAATGTGACAAATACAGGCATCAACAGTAGCCACAGTGAGCACATACAGAGACAGTGGTGACCTCCCCAGGTGCACCCCAGGAAGGAGCACAGACTGCACTTTCCCCCTTCCCATGTCACTTACACAGACAGGAGGCTTCTGTACAAGATATTCCTTGGCTGTCAGCTATCTCAGTAAAAATCCTGTCATTCCCTTTTGCACTGCTACTTGTAGCTGCAGGCAGCAGACATGGGGAAACAAAGAACTTGCGTCAGATACCTTCTCTTAACCGAATTCAACGATTGCCATAATGTCCGAGTCCTATTTAAACCAAAAAAACCCCAAATCTGCACCACTGAAGAACTGGTCCTAGCTTTTACTAGTTCTTGCTAAGTGTACATAAAGGGTTAGTCCAGAATCACATTATCACTGTGTTTTGTAGGTAGAGAGGGTAATCACTCCATATTCTGCTCCTGTTCCCTCGAGGAGATGCTTTCACTTTGGTGCCAGAATGCAGGGACCACGTATTTTAATGTATTAAAACAATGTAAATGCAGTAATGAAATCATCCCATTATTGCAATGGAAGTTAGGTAAATCTGCTGAATCATGGTAAATCATTGCATATTCTTATCTGAAAAATCTGAAAAAAAAACTTTATCATTTTTTATCGGAACTTTGAAAGAATATATTATTTTATTTTGCCTTGGAAGCCATGAAAATTTATTCATATGTCCAAGTCTTTAATATGTAGCCAAATTACTGAAGAATGCATCGCTTACAAAAATGTGCATGTGCATACTGGGACTAGTATCTCAAAAAAGCTGTATACCTAATCAGCACTGATAATCGTTCAGGTCTGTGTGTGATTTGATCACAATTCTCAATAAAAAGTACTTACTAAGTTTTGATGCAGCTGACAAAAATAAAGAGAAAGGGAATTTTTGTGGAAACAGCACAGTTCTGGGACACCAGACCTAGTTTTAGTACCCACAGAGTTTCCCACAGTGTTTCCATTTGACTTCAGGCAAGATTATTCACCTACTCTGTGATTCAGTTCCCCAGGCACAAAATAAAGACATTTTCTTATCTCACTGGGGTGTTACAATGACAAAACTGAGTAACTGTGATGTGCTCACATGCTGCAGCAGACAGCCACGGAAGTACTTAGACCGACAGTAAGACATACAACCCAAAAATTTAACTCAAATTATCTGATACATTCTAAGGGCTCTTATCTTTAAAGGAAAGCCTTTCCATAAGCAAACCAAATGATCTAGTCTCAGGCTAACTAGGCTAAGTGGGATCTTTCTTCTTTCCTTTGAACAGGTTTCAAAGTAAAACAAGATAAGCAGAAGCTCCTTAGAGGACCTCTCTTCACAGAGAGCTAGGATGTGACAAGAAGCGCAAAGCATCTCTAATTTCAGGAGCAAAAGCTTTAGTTTGGTAGGGTGAAATGTAGTGTTTACACACACAATAGATAAAAGAAAGAAATTTCCCAGTCCTCAGGGGATGTACCACAGGGAATTTTTTCCCTTTTGTTTTCCTCTTTGTCTTAAGTGCAGACAGATGCCAATCAACGAAATATGTGTGCTGCAGGAATTTAGAGAAGACTTTCTATACAGCACTAAAACATACACCTCTGTTTTCTCTTAATAGATGGATGCATTAATGTGTCATTTATGGGTGCTAGATAAATAAATTAATAATCTTGAAAGCTATTTTTTATTAATTGATTAGCGCTAAAAATATACTGCTAATAAGCTTTTACAGGAGTTGTTTTGGCTGGAAATTGATGCTTAATCTAATATAAACTCCTGTCATGGTTGGGTTGTTTTTTGGTGTTTTTGACAAAATAACGACAGTACTGAAGCGTGAAAACACATCTCTATAAAAAGTACTTTTAAAAACTGGGATTTCTATCATGTTCTTAAATATGACTTACATTTTGTTCAATAATAGCCCCATCCTACTCTCCACAAAGTAATGCATGGCTTCACATTTGTGTATACACTGTTTCTTTAGAGACAGACAAACAATTTTCTCAGTAAATTTTTCTATTCTTAGAATGACTGAAAACTGATTATTCCTCCTGAAAGCAAGGCATTTTCTTCACTTTAGAATGAGTTTTAATGCTTTTTTCTCAGTACTTGATACTTGATACTGAAGCAGTTCCCCAACCCAAGTAATATTATATACACTATCTTCACTGCAGTGACACACACTAATTGTATGTGTGCTCAAACTCCCGTCTCAGTCAGTTAATCATTTTTTGCATCAAGGCTCTCTGGAGAGATGTATAGCACCTGCCAGCCGTCCTCTCAATAAAAGTAGACTAATAGCCATCACTGTTCTTTAGCACACACTGAAGAAAAGCAGCTATATCGTAATGGGTCAGACACGTTTGTATGTTTTTTCACAAGTTCGTGTCCCACCTATAGCAACCGTGAATCAACCTCATCACCTGACATATTTACTGTTCTGCAGGTAATAAAAGATTGGTATGTCATCCTACTATTGCTTTGCCACTTGGGTGCATCTGAAGCGTGTCATTTGAGGTCACAGACCTATTATCCCAGCACAACAGCATGAAGCAGATTACCCTGGTGTAGATGTGTTATTAAGCCAGGAAGAAATTTCAGCAAGGGCCAATATCATCCAAGTTACAGTGAGAGATGCTGCATTTTGTTGTTCCTCTTCTTTTTTTCTTTTTTGTCGAAGGGTGAAAGTTGCAGAAAAAGTATCAGAGAACCCATCTTCATGATAAAGTTTTGATAAGTTGCTTGACATCTTTCAATCTTAAAAAAAATGGCTTGAGTCTTTATATCTGGGCAAAACTTTCAAAAAATTAAAATAGCAGCTGTAAAAGAGAACATAATGTCAACAAAACCGACATCATCTGTGGAAATTAAGTGCCTAACCTAGACATATTAAAATTGGAGTATTAGTATAGATCAGGAGCAAAGAATTTACCAAGGTCTGTAAGTTGTGACACTTCCAGTCCTCGCAGTTTGCAAGGAGGAACATGGCATGCAGTACTTGGCCGGTCTAACAATGAAAAAGTTAAACAATCAGTGTGGTTTAACAGATCTCAGTAAAATAGTTAAGAAACTCTGACTTAGCTTGTATCATTTAGCAATACACTGTGATACACTGAATAACATAAAGGATGAGCATACTTCCTTTGCCTGTCACTAAACCCCCAGATATCCACATATAAGGGTAAAAAAACACAAAGAAACCACATGGAATATTTATTGCAACTGTGAATCTATTTTAATCTACTAGAATGATCATAATATCTAGGAAAAAGTAAGGAAATGTTCCTTCAACTCGTTCTTCTCTCTCTTGGTTATCCTAAACCAAAAAAAATCTCTTACAAAAGATACAGTTTCTCAGATAAATGAAATACAGACATTTCTTCTAAAATATTTAAATTTAGAGTCCAATAGGGAGCTTTATCCCAGCTATCTAATTCTTTCAAAACTCCGGGGAAAAGCTGTACTGTCTATTAAAACCCACAAAATTAATTGAAATTTAAATCCTGTAAATGAATTGCGCGTGCCCTTTTGAGACGTTTCCTGCTCAGCCCCACTGAGGGCCGGGAGATGTGTGACTTCAGCCATCTCAGACCTGAACCCACTGCAAAACCCCCTGGAACAGTGGCAGCTGGTAGCGAAGGGGCTGACATCTAGGAGGGAGGGCATCAGCATCACCCGAGCTGAATTAGCCCAACGAAACACGAGGTCATAATCGCTGGAACTGCTTTTCTGAGATGGACAAAGTGAAGCCCTGAGCTCCTCCACGTTCCCTCGCCCCCAGCTGGGGGCAGGCAGTGAATGTACAAGTTAACCTGCTCCCTTCCTTCCTTTGAGCTTGGTGGCAGCCCCGCACCCACCACTGTTGGGGGGAAGGGTGCAGGACACAGACAGCAAGATTGCTACCCAGATGCTTCAAGCCACCCACAGAAAGGCATCAATGGGCTATAAATTTGTGAGGGGAGAGAAAGATTTGCAAAAGAATTGAAGGCAACCATAGGGAGAAGCTGGAATAAAAGGAGCTCTGCTGGTGGTAGGGTACCAGTAGATGGACAGGCTGGGGGCTTTCCTGTTGCAATCTGCTCCCTGCTAGCCATGAATTTTAACCACTTGTACACAGAGCGATTGCTTTCCTTGTTTAGACTTCTATTGACACACAGCCACATAGTCAAACAAAGGTCAGAATTACCAAAATACCATAAACTGCCTACACAAAACCTTTGAAAAAAGGAAGCATCTGTCTTATCAACATGGGGTTTTTTCCAAAACCTTGTTCAACCACATTAGGGATTTTCCTTTCTTTTTTCTTTAAATTCCACACAGTGTTAGTTTTCAGGAGTGACTTTATTTTTCCTTTTATGTAAAGAATATGTTCTACAGTTTTTTGTATTTTCTATAAGTATGAATTACAAAGAAAGAGAGAATTGTAATCCTAGACAATTCAGGAAAAAACCCCAAAGTCCTGATTTCACCTTTTAATTTTTTTTTTTTTTTTTAAATTCCTGAATAATAACATTTTTCTACCAAAGTTCGTTCAGTAAGATCACAAATGCAAGACAGGACAAGTATTTTTATTCTGTCTCAAACACTCCACAGTAATGTTGTACCAGCAAGAGCCATGTGTGTGTGTGCATGCCAGCAGAGCTTGCACCAGCAGGAATTGGATGTCTTTGTCCTCCCAGGCCTCAGTTCCTCAGTTACCTAAACTGCCTGCCACTGCAGCCCAGGTTCTCAACTGGATTATGTTATACAGGGCCACTAATTATCCTTAATTTCCTGTCACATTTATTGGCAGAGAAGATCACTGCTGTCCTTTCCATTGGAGCTGCTTGAAGAGAATGAGGTGTGTTCCGGAGGTAACAGCCAAAGCAGGAATAGTCACACCTGACTCCAATTTTCCTTAGATTTTCCTTAGGGGGTTCATTAAATAAGGACAGAGACTCCCTGGCTTTTACTCTGATGCATCACTTTTCTGCATATCATATTGCAGAAAATTATTGCAAAGGAATTTGCCACCAGGTTTATCTTCCAGGGGTTTTTCATGCAGGAGACGAACCTTAGGTTTTAACCTTTAACTCAAGAATCTTGAAAAATTATCTGCAACTTAACTCAAGAAAAATCAGCATGATAGTAAAGCTTAAGAAAGTTGCATTGTCTGAACTGAAATTTTAAATATAGTACAATATATATTGAAGGAAATTACACCAAGAGACAAAGCCCTCCTAGTATAATGTTATCCAGATGATCAATAAGAGCCGTGTGTTGTATCATAGAAGTTTGACCAGCATAGTTGCAGAGGAGGCCTATGCAGTTCATTATAAAAGCCCTTGGGGGACAGACAGCCTTGTTTCTAAACAGTGTTATTTATCATCAGAAAAGCAAAAACCTATTATGAACCATGGTATCTAACATTAGGGACTAAACATTTGCATTACTGAATATACCTTAAAACACCTGACTGGAATACCTTAAAACACCTGACTTTAAACTAAGGAAGTGCAAATTAGAGATATTTGTTTAATTTAGGGCAAAGAACACAGATTTTTCACTTCATATGTGGTTTCACCCTGAAGCTGCCACACAAGATGACGTGATTGCATGACAGACCACAAATGTCACGCAAACAACCAGAGCCTTTTGGCCATAACACATATAATATGATCAGAAGGTTCATATCCAAGATGAACATAACCAAAGATCCCAGTTGTATCAGATAAATACAGGCTCTTTGAATTTCACAGAGCATCAATTCAGCTGATATTTTCAGTTAGAAAAGCATAGTCAGCACTGGACATGCAAGGTTTACTTGCCTTTTTCAGGGCTAAAAAACCTTTCAGATGTCACCAATCATAAACAAACAGACAAACACACAAACAACTAGACAGGATCTTGAGGACAAGTAATTTATAGTATTTGTAGTCTTCAAGCCGAGGATACTATGATTGTGCTTGATGTTCCCTATCCCATTATGTGCCTTCTACAAGCAAACCCAGTGGCTGGCATTGAGTTTTCAAGTTACTTTTAAAATCTGCATTATGTATTTAGGGTAAGATTTTTAAGGACAAGACATTTTGAAGTACATTACATCTGACTCAAGCTAACAATGAATTTCTCTGTGGTCTTACTGGATGAAAAGAAAGTCTTGGGTGAACCTGTTCTCTTTAATCACAGTGAAATAATACTCTTTGATTTTCAGTGCATGTCATTCACAGTTATTTATAGGACAATGCTGGAAGTCAAAACAGTCATCAAGGGTTAGTTGATATTAGACTTAACATCATACGTTTTCATTAATGGGCTTAAATGAACAAGTAAAGAAATACTCCAGTGATTAAGGCTATTAGAAAACTAGTCACTCATATCAGCCACCAAACACGAGTCTCAAATTTCCATTAAAAAAGTATTTTCTGTCTTAATGAATGATTATTTGGTCACAATATGATTTTCTGAAAACAGCTAAATTATGACGCATCACTAAGTACTGATGGCTCAAAAATTTAATTGCCTGTGTCAGATTCTCTTCTTAAAAATCAGGCACTAGAATCCAAGCAGCTAAAACTATTATTTCTACAAATATAGCTAGTTTTAAGCAACATTACAGTCTTTAAGAAGCCCATTGCCATCTGCTCTGTCAAAGTAATAAATGAAGAAGTTGGATTTACATGTGGCACTCTGTTAAATGAGGTAAAGTTCAGAACAGACTTTTGCTTCCCAGCAGATGGGGATCTCCCAGCAGGGATGGAAGTCAACAAAGAGGGTAGCAGGGGGTTTCCATAAATTCATGTGATCCCTGGGCAGAACTAAATGGATTAAATAACAAGGACTCTAGGAGTTAAGCTGTATCTTGTTATACTAAGATGTCTCTGCATATTAGGTACACAACAGTTATTCATCCTTTCTTGATAAAGTAGAAAAAATATACTATGCATTTTCCTTGCATTTTGAGCTTGTTTTGCCTTGTGTCTTCTTGTGGAACTGCAAAGCATGAAGCAAACTGTAAATCTCTTCTATACAAGAAGAAGATATTCAAAACTCTATATTATCATAGAGAAAGGCAAAAAATGTCTGTGGATACCATTGAAGGGTTTCACTCTAGTATCCTAAAACTGCTACCATTCATTGTTCATTAACACTTGCATCATCTGATTTATTGTTAGAGGTTGTTTAAAAGGATTTTTAATATTATTTATCTTTTGTGTCTGCAAAAGTGGACAATGGTGCTAAAATTTCCCTTTTTTTATCACCCAGATTCACCACATTTGAAGAGTTTAGCAATCAAAAGTAGTGTTTAAAGAATGAAAATATACATGGGAAAATGCTTGGATGAGTACAATATCTATCTTTAAAGTTATTTGCATGCTTGTGGCCAAAGAAATCAGCGTTGAGTTTAGGTTTTTATTTTAGAGCCATTGAGCTTGAACAAGAAATTGAATAGCCAGTATTATAATGCATCACAGTGAATAGATATGTTTGCCTTTGAATAGTCTTTCATATTTGCTTTTGACAGCATATTCCAAAATAGTCTCCTGAATTTTTTATGCTTTGTCTGACATGGTTTTTGACATTCCTTGAACAAGCACCTGATCTGGAAGTGCGGATTTTAAACTTGAGTTGTTTATTTGTTTGCTTAAATTTACTTTGGTTGAATCATGCCATTATTTGCATCAGTGATCAAGATGACTGCTTCCTGTATTATTGAATGGTAAGGCTATTCGTTTTTTTCAGTGTTTCATGGCACTGGATTTTTGGTAGATGAAAACCAAAATTTGCCTGCTTATGGTTGTGGCTATTTGCGGTGCAGCCTATTTGAGATGCTGTATTTCACTTAATTCCAACTCGGACAAACACAAGGAAAGAAAGCGTTTGCTCCTGTAGCAGAAGTAACAGACATTTATTTAGTCTGAATGTTATTTTAATTAAGCAAAATTATTTGAAATGATACTTGGTGTTTATAGAGAGAGGTGTGTAATTTTAGGCACAATACAGATATATGCTCATGTGCACCAATATCCAATATCCATACAGGAATTTTGGATGGTTTTAATTAGAGAGATGACTACAGGGCCTATGTCACCGGATTGCCTGACTGCTGAAAAATAATTTCTTAACTTAAGAATGATGAGTGATTTAGAAATACAGAATAATTAATATGAAAATTGCAAATCTTCAAATATTATTGTTTACAGACTTTTCTGTTTAACTGCCTTTTGTACTTTATCTGGCACTAAAACTCATGAAGGATAATCCCTTTCCTAAGGAGGCAATACATTTCCAAAAGTCCTTTGTTAAGGTGACAGGCTAGTAATTCTAGACCCATCAGCTGTCTTTTTCCCATATTGCCAACTCTTAGCATGTGAAATAAGTTTAGGGGGAGGATCTCTTTGTCAAAATTAGTTCATTGCAATCTCAACCAAAATTCTGGCACACATTTATTTTCACATCTCCTCTAAAAAACATGTAGCAATTTCAACTGCTGTAAACTTTGAACTGACTGGCTTTGGGTTTTCTGAGAAGAAAAAAGTCCAAAAGAGTGTAATGATAGAAATAGGCTTACCAGTCTCCTCAGCAGCAGTAGGACTACTTTACTACTGCAGAAACATCATAAGAAATTCAGTTCCCAAACAAATGATGGGATATTGCTGGTTGATTTGCCAGTGAGAATCTATAGACAAGATAATGGTGAGACAGGAGTGTCAGGCTTCAAGCTTTTAACCTCTCACACATTTTTGTTTTCATCGTCAGCTGAGCTGTCTTTTATATCTGTCTGCCAGTTTTTTAGTGTTATCCTGGTTGTGAGTGGATGGGATATTTTGGGCACAGAAATTGCTCTTTCTGCTCCTATTTACTTTGCAATATCTGTATTTCCAAGAAGACTCTTGAAAGCATTAACCTTTTTCTTAAGAAAACTGCAACAGTAGACATGAGTATTTCATTTGCTTCCCCTGAATTATGCATCCAGCTCCTATTGTTTTTAAAAGTGAAGGATCATATTCATGACATGTTTACAAGACAATACAAAGGGAAAGCAGAAAATATAACCAAAGTATAAATATCTCTATGCACCTATCTATATATAAAAGTAGAAACTTTTAAAGCAGTCTGTTCCTATTTCAAGAAATACACTAATGGTCCTGTTAACATCTGAATACACTATATCACATCAACCAAAAGAGAAGAAAAAGAAAAGCAACCAAAAGTTAGAGAGCACTTGAAAATTGTGATACAGGATTGTGTCGTGCTAGAAGAAGGAATATTGAAGGCAGGCTTGAATTCTGAAGCAATTTTGTGGAAGATTGCTTGTGTGGACTTCTTCAGAGAGCTCAGGGCTGTCTCAGAGCATCTCTATGACTTCAGAGAGAATCTGAGCTGCAGATCTTCACAGGTACAAGCACACATAGCACCATAATCTCTGCATGCACTTAAGGGAACACATATACTGAGGTCTCTCCAGTTACCTCCTGGAATGACTTCCTAGTCTGATTGTATTTTTGTAGCAATGCCCTGCTTTAATTAATCTCAGAAGCCCATGCTCAGATATCATGTGGTACTGTTCACTGGCATGGTCTAGATCAAAGCACCCATCCAATTTGTCAAATCCTCAGGAGTGCCTGTGGCCACCAAAAGTGCCAAGAAGATTATTTCATGTCTGTGTGTCATAACATGTACCTCTTCAGTCACCCTTCTGTCTTTTGTAGTTTCTTGGCATTTTCTTCTCACCATATATATTCCATGAGTGCATAACAGCTGGTAGAAACGGCTGCCAAGGGTTATAGCTGATAGTCCTGGTATTTTTATTCTGCATCGATAAAAAAATTTTACCCTGTCATTTTCCCATTGGAATAACCATTGACATCATAAGTAAGGGTGCTTTCAGAACTTCTGCAGTAATTTATGCTGATTTTTTGAATGAGCATAATGAAGAATGAAGAATCTATGCTCTTTCATTCTTTTTTAAAAAAACATCTTTTGCCTTAAAATGATTGAATATAAATAATACAATCCATGTAATTTTCTTCAGAAAGTAAGGCATTGAAATTTTAGCACTTCTTTTTCTGGAAAAGGGAGAGTCCCATCTTCAGGAAAAGAAAGTTTTGTTTAAATTTCCACCAAGTTATTTTTAAGTGCCTTAGGTTAGACTCACACCCGGATTCAGGCAATGGTGAGAAATGCAGGTCACATCTCCTAAACACCTTGCCTATTATTAAGCCCCACTGCTCTGAGTCAAATTAAATTAGGTATCTTATACAGAAGACATGAACAACACACACTTTCAAAGGAGCCTCCAGAAAAAGCTTAGTCATGAGGCTGCAGGTTACTCTGAGGTGACAGAGTTTGGGCATTAAGCTAGTCATTTATACATTAGGCCTCATCAAAGCTTAGGTAAGTACATAGACACACAGAGGCAGAGCTTTAAGAAATATATCAGACAGATGCCTGTTCAGTCCCTCAATAACCAAGGCATAGTATTAGACCTCCAAATTGGTTGTCCAGGTCTAAAATCTGTCCTAGCCTTTTGACAGAATTAACCTTAAATTGCTTCAAATGTCAAGTGTTGCTTGAAGAGAGGTGAGCTGTTCAAAATTACCTAAATATTACCATTCTAAGGCGGAAGTGTGCTGTTTCAATAGTATTGCCAGCAGAAAGATTGAAACAGCAAAAAAACCCCACAACCCTACATTTTAAAGAAGCAGCTACTCAACTATTTCTTTCACAGTTTAATTATACCTTATGATTTCCCTAGGGCCAAGTTTCCCTTTACATAGTACGTATGCAACTAAAATTGTTTTGCTGACAAATGTTATATGCAATATGACAAAGCTGCAAATCAAAGGAGTGAATGTGATTGTGAATGAGATCTTCATAGAAGACTTTTTACTTTTGAGTTGGCAGATTCCATTGCTTTGACTTAGTACAAATCTGTAAAACAAATTTCAGATGTAACCTACATTATGGTGTCAGGTTAGAAGAAAAATATCTCATCCAAAAGTCAGCAAAGAATTAAAACAACATTTTCTTTTAGCTGGCTACTTAAGAACAAGATGCTGAAATGTAGAATTATCACTTCTTGAGAGAGGTTATTTTTAAATTAGTTTTTAAATCCATGGTGAAGTAAAAGCTAATTTTACTGTTCCAAAAGATAAATTTCATTTAGAAAAATAAAAACCAGATTTTTCTTTTATTTTGAAGTGTTCCTAAAGTTACTTTCTGAAACTATAAAGTACATATTTTAAACTTTAACTTTTTAAACAGGAATTTTAAGTAACATTTATTTCACTCCCTTTTTCACTATATTGCAGATCAAGGCTAGAACTGATTCAACTCTCCTATATGCATTCATTAATTTTCATCCAAATGTTGTTATTTATATTTAATCTGAATTTTCACATGCATGATAAAATAGAAGAAAAACATATAAATATTTTCTTTAACTGAAGTAAGCCTTTCATCATGAACTTTCCACTCAGCATGGGTGACCAGAACCTAGGAAATGTGATTGTTTCATCAACATTGACCAAAAATATCCATTTACAGAGATGCAAGCTCAGGACAAATCTAGTGAAGGCCATGAACATATTCTGGATTTTCAGCAGCCTAAATGACAGTAGAAGTGTATCCCTGGCTGCCTCTGACAGTGTTTCACTTAAGTGTTATTTAAAACAAATTTCCAGTACAATAAAGCCTCTCCCCTCTGCAAACGTAAATTATATTTAATATGCCTGGGAACAAGCGAGGCTGCCAAAGTCTGAGGCAAGCCAGCCTTTATGACTTCAGTCCGTTCTCAGCCCTTGATTACAATTTGATTTCCTTTGGCATCAAAAGACAAACTATTTTAGTGAACAATGTTCTTCCTTTACCAAGAGTGAGCTCTAGTTTCTTGGCAGAGGGCCTATTTACTGGCAGACGTGTCCAACCTCCCAGCAATAGCAGACCTGTGGACTTTGATTTAAAGCAGCACAAAGTAAGAAAAACAGAACAGAATGTATATTGCTCACTTGAGAGGCTTATTGTTTAACCGGCCTACTTATCATTAGCCTGTGCTCCAATCCTCAACACTTTCTTTTGTGTACTTTATGTCAGACATATGGCCACGTTGGGATGCTGACAGCAGTTTTAGCACTGCTGCACTATACACACTACTTGTAATTTGTTCTATCTTATAGTTGGGGCTTTCTTCAAAGAAAAAAAGTGAATTTTAAATGCTGCTGTTAATAACTGTAACCATCTGACAAGATATAAAAGTGATGTGCTTGAAGTGATGGCAGCATTCATTCATCTACATTGAGAGCCCTGTAGATGTTAAAGAATTTAAAATGAAGCATCTATTATGAGAAGAAATTAAACTCACAAAGGCTGCTGAATTCAGTAACCCAAAATAAAGCGTTCCCATGCTCTTAACATCCCAGCCCCCCATGCCAAAAGAGAAAAAACAAAAAAGGAAGAAACACATTTCAAAGTGAGACAAATTTCACTCAGGCTTTTTGTTTACCTCCACCTTTGGGTAACCATATATCTCCCTCAGGATTGTGATAGCATGCTTTTCCCCTTCTCATCACTATCTGAGCTCCAAGAATGCCCTTTTACCTCTTTTTCTGTTTGTTTGTTTCTTTTACTTAAGTACCTTAAACCTGATACAGTGATCAGGAGGGAAGAACGGGTGGGACAGCACTCAGGTCCAGGCAGGAGCCTTCCTGCCTGCAGAAGAGCATCAGGGTTTCCTTGCTCTTGCCCCCTAGTCTTCCCTGGGGCCAAGGTTCTTCCTGAATGGATTAGGATCCTCTTTGATTTCAGCTGAATTCTACACCTTATAAGACCCCACCAGGTCTATCGTCGAGTAAGAGGATTCCAATAATTATGTTCTTACAAATGCCCTGGTGAAGAGACTCTTTTGTTTCAAAAATTCTGATAGAAAATATTGATAATCTCAGAACTGCACTTAATTTCTAAAGGTTTTTAGTCAAAAGTGCAATAAAAAAAATTGCAGGTCTCAATCAGAGGAAAATATTACAATGATCTCTACGTAGAGCATATCCATCAGTCTCCAATTATTTGAGTCTCCAAAACTTCAGTCAATTTTGGAATTGATAATAAAATGAAATTAAATCTCAGCATTTGCGAAGCAATGGACATTATAAGTTTAATCAGCTTTGCTCAAGACCAAAATCCAGCTGAACATAAGACTGAGAGATAGGTATACATACAAATATATAACATAATCTCTTTCACTACTATAGCAGAGGCACTAGAGTGAAACAGAAATTAACAGCACATAATTATAATAACAAGTAAAACAATCAAAAGAATTACCCATCTACATATCTTATTGGAAAATTCAAAAGCACCTTAGTGAGACAAGGGTAGAAGGGGGAGATAATGCTTCTGAACTATTACTGATAGCAAAAATGAAATTACATGAGATTATTAAGGTCTTGAGCATTCTGTCATTGTCATGAAAAATGAAGAATAAGGTCTGGCTAAAAAAAAGTCTCCAGCGCACTCTGAATATTGTCATAAGTAATAAAAGGAAAGTGCAGCTGGATGTGCATTCCGAGAACAAGATCATTGTGAGACTGCTGGAGTAAAACAAGAAGGTAGGATGGAAGAAAAGAATGTTATTATATCTCAGCTGGAAAATTCCTGTAAACATTTATGGGAAAATATTAGGGAAAACAAAACAACGCTTCAGGGATTTTTAAACCATTAAGAGGTATATCAAGAAAAAAGGGAGCAATGTAGAGTAATTAAAAAATAGTGAAGAATTATTACTGTGTAGGTTGTAGGATAAATTTCACAGAAGTGTAATTTATTTTATATGGAATCTTACTGAACTCACCCCAGAACCAGATTTGATTTGCTGGCATAACTCGAAGAAATCTCCGGATTGCTTCTTGGTTCTGGCAAAGAGGATTAATGAGAGAATTACTATGCTTCAGCTATATTCTCTTTTCTCTTAAACAGGTCGATAGTCAGGTACATCAAAAACTAGCTAAGCAGGACTATGCAAAATTTTACAGAGTAATAATGAAAATCAGTGCTGATGCTGTCACACTGACATGATCCATGTGAAGCACATGGTTGATGTTCCTCTGCAGTGAGACAGATCGTCAGCCATGAATTTACTCTAAGGGCATTTTTGTCTAGTTTTCTGTGTCACTGAGAAGCCACAGAAAGACAGAGAAGCCATCAACTAGATGCTTTCTTGGGTCATTCACCTGTGCTGTAAGAGACTTGACTCTAATCTCTCTTGTAACTTCACAGAGGCAGTAATCTGAATTTACTTTGTAAAAGAGATTACCTTTAGCAGTTTGTCACTGAATATTATGTTACTGGTCCGTGTCATTTTTCCAGTTAGAGGAATTTGTTTTGCTCATTAGACCACAGATGGAAGGAGCTGCTGTCCCCCACTTCTTAAGACACATACCCGAGATACTGGCGCATGTCTCAGCTCCAACAACTGCTCCAACAATTGCCTCATCAATTACATGAAATAAAAATCCAACAGCTTAATGGTTGGAGCTCTCACAACACTCAGTTTGAAGTCCTGCCATCAAACAAAGGACTTGGACACAGCTTATTACTGCTGAACATGCCACTGTCAAGGACAAAAACCAGGAAACAACAGAGGAAGGGTATGATGTATGTATTTTATGCATCACATTCATAGGAGACATAAGTAGACGAATGGTGCATTTGAGAACCCATAATTTAGAGGGTGGGATTTTTTTGTTTCAGTTAGGAAACCCAGTGTGGGATGGTCAGCAGTCACAGTGGCTACCTGAGACACCATCCAAGCTGTGTGTGTCTTAGACACTCAAATGGTAACAAGGTATTAAAGCTCAGTTAAGATCAGTGAAGCTGAGGATGACTTTGAAGGTGTCTGTCATGGCTAAAGGTGAACCTCAGCACTATTTAGAGAGAGCTAGGCGCCTTACTTCTTTAAGACTCTGGATTTCATATGGCAACAGTTCCTTTGCACACAGAAGTGCAAAGCTCAAAACTTTAAATAATGATTTGGATGAGGATAATGACAGTTAAAAATTAAGTGGCTCAATATTCTACTTTGCATCCTCCCTATCTCACTGGTCTCCCCCACCATTAAAAATACTCTTTTTTCTCAGGCTTACAGTGGTCATTCACATTCTAAGCAGAGAAGAAAATTATGATACCACCACCATTTTAAGACTTCAAATACAAGAGCCAAATTTATTGCTGATGTGATCTCATTAGCTTAATGAGATAACACTAGGGATGTATTTGTCCCAAGGACTATATTAAATGAACAGTAATATATGTTTTTTGTAAAATCCTGTAATATGCTTTCATTAACTTTGTTCTCCATACCACATATTTAACCTCTCTTCCTCCCTCTCCACTCATTGTGAGTGCAAATGCACCTCATCACCTAGGTAAGAAGGAGCACATTAACTATATGAAGGAGTCAGTATGCTGAATTTATCTATTAATCTTTTCTCCCACCCTCTTAATGGACTGATTTCAACTCCATGAAGCAAAAAGCAAATATTGCTTTTCCCCATAATGAAAACTTTAAAAAAAAATTAGGTACCAGGTGCATCTTTTAATTATTTTTTTTACATTCTCTCTTCCTCTCCATCTCCTTCAAACTGGCAAAAATCCAGTGACTGTTTTGCTGCATCGTGTATGAAATGTTTCAGTTCATTGTAATACCAAGGCTCCAATCCTTCTTTCAAACTGTGACTATTAATATGTATTTCATCCTCTGGGTTTCCTGAGCCAAAGCAAATGAACTGTGGCCTCATTGAAATGATACGGTCTCTTGACCCTTTGTGCAGTTTAAAATGATGTAACCTGAACCATTTTAATCTGAAGGCTGGAACAAGTCAAAAGCTGTAATGAGTTCAGGACACTTCAAGACATTAGAAGAGCTATCTTGCCATAAAAGATGCATCTTTTGCATATAGAAGCTATAATATCATAAATTTGAGTGACACAGACATAAAAAATTTGCCCACTGTTAGATTTTTTCTACCTCTTCCCAGTGATGACTTCAGAGACCAGATCTTACACGAGGGATGTAATAATTGATAGCAAAAGCCACACCAGAGTTAAATGCCTCCGTCAATGTTTCTAACAGAATAAACATGATGGGGAGGGTTTAAACCTATGCAATTTCTAAAGTGTCTGACTATTAAAAGCTGGGGAAAATGCTGCCTTTCAGCAGCATTTCAGAGCTGAGTTTGTTAGAGATTTTGAGAATAATATGTTTGTCCCTCCAGCCCACTCTGAGATGCCACTTCTGAAAATAACCTTTAGATCTGTTGTGAGTTCCTTCCCATTTCCATTGTGATCACCTCCGGATATCTCAGAGACAAACTTTGACTCCACTGAGGTCAGTGAAAAATTAATACAATGAAACTTCATATGTTAGTCCAGGGTTTTTTAACACCTCTAAATACTTTATAAAATGAGGGGCGTTCAGTCTTACAAGTCAGAAATCTTAAGGATAATGATCCCAGTCTGGAAAGCAATTAAAAAGGTACTAAAACTCTGTCCCAAGTGTCAAATCCAAAGGATCATCCTATCTTTTTTAATAGTTTAAGAAACACCTTCTGTTCATATTATGCAGTGGTGAGCTAGCTCTGTTCTCATCTTGAGAGCTAGCAATCTAATGGCAAAGGAAAAAAGGCAAATTAAACAAGGCAGAATCAATTCAGACTGCAAAGCATCCAGCAGAGCTGAACCTAACAAGCTTGAATTAAATAATTAGAATACCAAGGAAAAAAAAACAAACCTTCAGAGAGCAAAGGGTGTTCTTGGTCACTGATTGCTATTTAAATTGGTTTGGCCTCTAACGATTTAGAGATGGTCAAAATGCATAAATTTCCCCAAGCTTTATGTGCTTGGCTGTGATGACTGAAGAAGAGAAAAAGTCCAATTTACATAGTAAATTTTTATAGATGGTTAAGCCTTTAAGTGGATTAATAAAGTTTGGTACTTTTAAAGGCAGAGGTTTTTATTAAATGACAGCATTCAAGTTTAAAATAAAATGGAAACAACATAAGCACACACTGATTAGAAACATACAATACCTATTTACTTAGGTTAAGGTCAAAGAGTTATTATAGTCAGATAATCAAAACATCTGCACAGGAAAAGCTTTCAAATTTCTCCAAATTATGTATCAAATAATTTTGAGAGTCTCATGGTACTGTTGAAATCCTTGAAGATTGGTGTACGCTGAAATAGCTTTCCAGCTTGGAACTCCAGCTAAATCCTTCTGATTATTTACTCACTTTCCAAGTGCAATGCCATTCAGACTCCTCACTTTAACTCTCCACCCCAATATCTTTACCTTAAATGATGGAAAAAGGTTTTGTGATATGGTTTGACATCATAATGAGAGAGACAGAAAAACATGACCTAACTTCAAACCCACAAAATTAAATCCTATAATGCAAATTCAAAGCTCTTGCCCATAAAGTGTATATTAACAAACAAATTATGACTGGACTGGTGAGAGTAGGTTTGTGGGGGTTTTGTTGTTATATCTGATTAAATCAGAAAGAAAATTTATGACCTATTTATAATTCATTTCTATATGCTTATGATTAAATGAAAAATAAAATAAGTTGCAGCTGAATTGGGGGTTTTTTTACATGAAACATAGTGATTTCATTTCAAAAATCTCAAAGATAACCTTTTTATCAAAACATAATTTGAAATTTAAAAAGTAAATATTTCATTTACATTATTTTAAAGTGAAAGTTATTTTATCTTGCAGAAAATTCTATTATTTTAGCAAAAAGCAACTTAACTAATGAGACAAAAATTTACAAGATGTGACCCAAAGCAACACTTTGCAACATTTTTCAACTATAAAAAATGGAACCAAAATTCTTGCTAAACATTACATTGGGCTACCCCTGCCATAAGATCAAAATTGTCATGATATTCTTTTGGCTACAAACTTCTGCTTAAACGCAAACGATACTGAAAAAAACATCTCATCAATAACTGAATGGGAATCTGCAAAACATAGGGAAAGAACACTCAAAAAAAAAGAGCCATTCAAGAAAAAAGCAAACCTCAAGGTGTAGAAGGGGCAAGGCCTTCCCCAGACCCCAGAATTTGACTTGAGGAACTTGCTTAAGGCACACACTATATCCTATTCCTCCTAAACAATTAAACATCACATCTACATAGAAACAGCAATATTATAGAATTGGAATTAGTGATCAGTTTAGCTAGTAATACCTCAATGGGACCTTTGAAAGACAGTCACTCAACTAAATTATTAATCAAAATAATAAATAGGTGTACAAAGTCAGTGACTAACAGTATTTTAAATGATCTAGTAGAAGGAATTTCAGTCTTAGTGTAGGCGCTTGTCTAGCAAAATTAAAATCAGGCCTAGGTCACTGTTGCTTGCAGAGCACAGCTGGTAATGGCCTTCAGGAAATCAGTGCGGTGGATTTGGCTTGGTACCTCTGGTGCCAGCATCCCTGCTCCAGCTGTTTCCAGTTGTGCTCAATGTGCCCGCAGTCCGGCTCAAATTTAGGAAACCAAGCTCTGCTCCTTAGCTTGCATTTGGAAGGAGTTTGCAAAGGGTTAGCCAAATGTTAGTCAGGGGGTGTCAGCTTTGGTTGCATAAGTTGCTGTGAAAATCTGGGAATCCCTGAAAAAGTCAGGAAACTACTTTGAGGGTGTTGCTTCAAAGGGCTGGGATGGACAGTGTCCTAGATTCTTTTTCCCAACAGCATCTAAATTTATCTCCATTGTTCTTTTTTTTTTCCTTTTTTTTTTTTCCAGCTTAGTACTAAACCTGGATGCCAGCCAGCAAGGAACAACAATATCTTGACAGGGAACCTCATGCATCCCACACGGGTCATCTACATTGTCCGGGATCCATGTGCATCAGAGATTACAACAGTGGAAAACAAAAGAATTACGCAACACAAAGGTCTTGATGAGAGTAAACAAGAGAAACGTGACTTACTGCTGAAGCACTTTCCTGCCTGTAGTTGAAGCAAAGGGATAAGAGGAGGTCCACCCTTCAAATCTTCCCAGACAGTTACATACAAATACAACAAATAAGCAACCAGAGTCTCATGTACTGTTGTCCGGTGTTTCTGTTTAGTCAGTACTTTCCTTTGAGCAGAGATAAAGGACTGAATTGTATGCAATATCACACAAAAACGTGCATTTTTTTAAGCTGATAACATTGATAAAGTCTTAGGTAAATTAAAAATGTGTGACTGAAGTCAAACCTGGTTTATTCTATAGGAAACTCAACCATACCTATGAGAGAGTTTGACTGAGATCAAGACTGTGGGACTGGTAAAGTCCTGGTCCGTTCTGAAAGAGGTTGTTTGACCTCACATTAAATGGCATAGTGGTGTGGCCAGCCTAAGTAGCTCAGAGCCCTTGGCACAACTTTCCCTCTAAACACCTGCTCTGTGAATGGTTCAGCTTGCCAAGGCTCAGCAGGTTCCCCAGCCGTAACAACATGTGCCCAAGGCACCATTGCCATCACTTTTAACTCTGCCTTGGGCTCTGCATGTGCCAGCAGTGGCCAATCCCTGCTTTGAAGGAAGAGGGTTGCAAAATTGGGGGCATTAAGATGGAGATTAGATTGGTTTTGTCTCCTTCAACTCACTGGCAACAGTACATTGCTTCAGTAGGCACAAGTACATCTGTTCCATGTGGAGTGACTCAGTCAGAAAGAGACTGACGGTGGGATATGATATACTAAAAAAATGATGGGGAGCTTACTATCAAGAAGTGCTTGGAAAGATGCTGTCTAGTGACCTAAGATGCTGGGAAGCTTTAAGGCACATCAAATACAGTATTTTTCTTACCTGTCCTTTTGCATGTATTGACTATTTGGTAGAGTCAGTCTTCAATCTCTTGCCTTGTTTGAGGGGAAGTTTGTACCTGTGTATGAGTTGTGTTTTGAGATATCCCTGAGGGCAGTGCAAGCTGAAAGCAATCAGAGGAAGCTCAAGCATAAGATTTAAGCAGAATTTAGGCATACAGGACAAAGATGTATTATGGTAGACTTTTGTGGTAGTCCAGAATGCACAGAGGTGTCTCCACTTTCGCAGTACTAAGTCAACAAATACATTTTGTTTAATTAAACCAGATCAGTACAAAATTAACAGATTCTTCTCCACCTGTTTTGACATCATGACATAATAAGAATTCTCGGAGCACCCAGCATCCACAGTCAGCATCAGGACCCTTACCAAGTGTACTGCTTCCCTTTAATACAAAACCTAATGATCATAATGGTCAGTCAGGATGTAGAAAAGATTTAGATGACTCCCTTATTGAATCAATGCAAACCCACAACTATCATGTCCCCCAGAGAACACTATAACCACCAGGATACAGATTATTCAAAAGACATGTAGTCTCAAATCAATGCTGTTGAAGCAGTGCCACTGTGCACAATACTTAATTGTAACCAGCAGATCAAAAGCAGTTATTCCACTTTATTTGTCACTTGAGAGGCTGCATTTTCACTTTCCAGCTGGAGGCACCCCTCTGCAAGAAAGATTTTGAAAGAGTGGAGCAAGTCCAGAGGATAGCTGACAAGATGAGCAAGTGGCATATGAGGAGAAGCCAAAAGACCTGGGTTTGTTCAGCCTTAAGAGGAGAAGGTGAAGGGGAAATCTTACTGCTCTCTGCAGCTGCCAAATATAGAGATGCAGAGATAACAGATCCATGCTCTTGCCAGAGGAAGAGTACTGAAGATCTCATGCACTGACGGCATGAGAAATGATGGTTACACTTCAGAAAAGAGGGAATTCTCTTTAGACATAGAGGGGGAAAATGTACCATGCTGGTGCCTGAGCAGGGTGCCCAGAAAGGCTGTCACTGCCTTTGGAGATACTAAAAAGTTTACTGGCCAAGTCTCCCAGTAACCTGACCTAACAGAGCCTGCTTTGTGAAGGGGACGGGAGAGGATGACCTCAGGAAGTCTCTTGGTTTGCATGAGAAGATCTGAATTGTGGTCTCTAGAACCAAATGCCAGCTTATATGTGTGTATATACACACAGGCACATAGGAGGATATTAAAGCTCTGTTTAAACCAATAGTGCCAAATGAGCCACTCCTTTTTAAAATGCCATGTGTTCTTGTCTCCCAGACAGAGCTCAAATTCTGGGCTGCAAACTGCAGTCCAAGAGGAACATCTCTAGAAACTGTAAGTGAGAAAAACAATAACTGGGATTTGATACATATCCCCATCCTTCTGACTGTTTAGACTTAGGCAGAATTACACGCGTTTTCTAACCCAGGTGTCTTCCTCCCTCTATTCCAAGATGACTAATTTTCTCCATTCTTTGGTGTCAGAAACTTGTGTACCTCCTTCCCTCTCAAGTCTTTGGGTGCCTTAATTGAACTGTTCCCTATTACTCCTTAGATTTCCTGCAAACATATCAACGGTCTTGAAAAGTTTCTGCCTTCTGTGAACTAAATTCATTTCAACTGTTATATGGTTGATTTCAAATATGCTTTTACAAAAAGGTGTTCTAATCCCTGGATCTTCAAGTTAGTAGATGCTACAGTATTTAAATTATCAAAGTTGACACTGCCTTATTCAGAGATAATCTGATCTTTATAAATATGTGTCTTACTTGATATTTGCAGTCCACCTATAAGTGTGTATTATCTGTTATCTCCTCTCTTACAATGTGTTCTCTAGAGAAACTATGAAATGGAAAACTCATTTCTAGTTTTTTGCTTTCTTGTAAAGGTCCCATCACATGAGGTCTTTGTTACAGCCACAGGCCCCAGGTGCTGTAGTTACACAATATTATTTAATTTTAAACACTGAAATTATTATAGGCTTTGTAAGAAAGAGGAAGGTATAATTACCAAATTAAGCAGGAAGATGGTATGGTCAGTGAGGACAGAAGCGTAAGGAAATAGCTTCAAGAAAGTGAAAACTGTTTTTATATCTTACTAAATATGGACATCAGCATTTCAATTTCTTATATGCTCAAATAAATAAAATAGACTTCACCTATGCAAAAGCCTGAAATGATCTCAGTATGAAAATAATATTTTGTGCATGAAAATCTCTTGTTAATCATTTTTAAAAATATTTTCACCTTTGCTCCATGCAGTTAATTATTGAAATAATGCTTCTCTTACTGTTCTTACTATTCTCACTGAGTGTGGAGGTTCTGAACTATATATTGTTTGTAAATGAGTACTGAATTGACTCTAGTGATCTAAGGAAGCAGAGGTGGATGTCTAAGAGATTTCATGCAAGCAGGAAATGCTGATATGTTACAGAACAAAATAAATTTCCCACTGTGATAGGTAGGTTGGAGTTTATTTCCAAACTATAGCAGAAGTCTCCGTCTTAATGTCGCTAATCATATTAGCTAAATATCACAGCAAGTAAAATGAGTTTTCAATAACACTGCTGAGTAATTTTCCAGCTAGTTTCATGCTTGGGATAATCTTATTTTTTTCTTTGTAAGTTTTGCATGGATATACTGGGGCAATTATCTCCAGGCATTTGGAAACTTAGCTAGCACAGCAGCTTGCCAGTCTGCCTTAGTGTGACCCACTGTGGTGTTTATGTTCTGCATGCCAGTTGTTATTAGCTCACATGTGCGTGGAATACCATTTTCCTCTTTATTGGTTTAACATAATAGTATACTATGGGGACTGTTTTACAGAGGGGACAGGATCTGAATATAAAGGTCTTTCTTCAAAGCAGGCATTCACTATCCATACATGGGAAATTTTACTCATTACTACCTTTTTTATTTTTAATCATGAGCACCAAAATAGTTAATAAGGAGGAGCTTAAAGATTAATAGTGGAGAAAGATAGTAGAGAAAATAATTGCAATTATCTTCTGAGCAATCACAGTTTGCTCACTTTTGTATAAACATATTCCAAATCTGTGGCATTTGTACAATAAAGGCCAGATTAAGGTTGTCCACCATAGGAGAGGATAAATTTCACAGTGAATTTCTCAGTAAATTCAACAAGTGTAGGCGTACATTGTTCAGTGTCCTCCTCTAACACTGTGGCTACATCCCACCCTGAGGTAAAGTAGAGTTTAATGTCTCTTTACTTCCCTACTGTAAAGCTGCCCCAGCCCATCCCTTCAGCTGGACACACTGAGTCAGGTCAGAGAACCATCCAGCTTTAAAAAAACTCAAAGATAAAAGCAAAACCCTCAGAAAAGTTACTTTTTCCTTTGTCCTAGTCTAGTGTATTGTCTCATAAATAATTGTAGCAGAACAACACAGAGAACAATGTATGGAAGGAAACAAAAGGCAGGGACAGTAAGGTAAGGGATGCTTAAATCCACAAAACTGCAGAATAAGATGTTGGGAAACAGGACTCAAAAACAGAGAAAAGAGAAAGGCGTCTTGTCCGCAGATTTGCCCAGAAACTGAAATTTTCATTAGAAAGAGAGAAAATCCTAATAAGAGTCAGGAAATGGAAGCCAAACCTCAGATCCTACAGCAAGGTTATATATGCAAATGCATGGAACCCCTTTACTTTTGAGCCACATTTACCTATTGATCTAATGTGAGACTCCAAATAGCATCTAATAATATCTAATAAATCATAGAACCCCAAAACTCTAATTTCCAACATATGTAGTTCTTTTCTGTTTTAGCTTAATTAGAATAAATTAATTTTTTATATATACTTTTTATATAGTGGATAGTCCATGTAGCAAAAAGATATTTATATCTCCTAACTGTGGGGAAAACTTGAGTCAGTGTTTGTACCTTATTAGATGTCATAGGATCAGCCTGTCAGCTGTAAGTAACATCATGTGTAAGTCTCTTGATCTCTAAATAAAGTTATAAACAATGACTAGGAAGATTTTGATTTGCCTTGTTTTTTCCACCCCTCCAGTTATGCCATTCATAACACACTTGTTCCAAGTTCTCTGATCTTTGTCTGAGTTCATGCACCACCACTCATCTTCACTAAGAGCATTAAGTAGCTTCTGTACTTGGCTGCTATTTTCAAGAACCATGTGAGAACTCTGCATCTTTCATACACCTACCTCTCTGTCTGATTTGGAAGTTGGCCAGTGGTTTCCAAAGTTATTAAGAAGAGAAAAATGAGAGTGAACAGAGTGACGGGCTACACAGTGACAGCACCTTCACTTCTTTTGGAAACCAGACAAAAAGAGATGTTTGCATATCCTAAGTGACAAACTCAAGTGGAAGGCAACTTTTCTGGGCTTCCTGTCTCAGAAACCAGATGCTCTAGAGTTATTTTCTCTGGTGCTTCAGAGAAGAGTTGTTTTGCCAATGAGTTGTTTCCTCCATCATGGCCTGAGACTTTTTCTGCCAATAATTGAGTGCACTAAAGGCTGGAGTAGGGGGAGCAAACAACAAACCTTTCTCCAGAATTTTGGAAACTCATTATATAACCACATGTTCAGCATAAATATATGTGACCTCATATTTTTAAGTTTTAAACCTATTTTCTCCTTACAGACAAGAACAGCCAAATCCTCAGCTTGCCTAAATCACCACAGAATTGTTTAGAAGCGTCATGACAACTTAAAGCAACTGAGAGTCTTTGTGCGCAAAACCAGATGATTTTCCACACGTCAGGTTTGATAGTTTGCTGGTAGAAGTGTGGAAGACACTTCTCATTTGAATGTTGATATTAAAATAAAGAAATTAGTCTCAGTTTTCCAGCCTAGTGATTTGCTCCTACACTCAATCAGGTGGCAATCCCCAAAGAAGGTTGGGAAGGTACTACTGAAGGAAACTCGTGAAAGGCCTAACTGAATAAAAGGTGCCAACTAGGTGAGGTTTCAAAAGAAATATTATCTAGTTTTATTTAAAATAATTAAATAAACAGAATCTAGGACAATAGGTATCCCATCAGACTCTGGTCTGAAGACAAGAAATAAAATTTTATTGAGGAGGATAAACATCTATTAGTTTAACAGATTACTATTATATGTTTAAGATGGCTAGCTCTAATTTGGGGTTAACACACTCCAGTTCAGAGAAGATCAATACAAAAGCTTAATTTTACACGCTGAATATTATCAAAATACATTCTCACCATCAAGAAATCAGATTCCAGAGGTTTATACATGCATGTCACCTGATATGTTACAGTCATGAGACAAATCTGGAAGAGTAAAAGATGAGCTAAGACCTCTGTTGCAGGAAAAGAACTGTAACTGTTAAACTGAGGACAAAAGTACTCTTTGAATTCAGGTCTTAATGTCAGTTCCAATGTTGATAGAAGCAATCATAATTCCTTACTCTAATGTGATAGGCCATATCAATGGGTTTTTTTCTGCCACAATTCTTTTATTTTTCTAGATCAAATGTCACTGTGAATTACGTATGAAGATTTGGCGGGTTAAAGTAATGTCTTTGTTTTGGGGCGGGGGGGTGTTTCTTCACTTATTAAAAATATTTCCTTTATTGAGAAGCAACAGGAAAACTGAAAGGAGATAACAATATACATTATATGAAGTACTAAACTATAAACTAATAGTTTATAGTGTACCAGGTTATTCAGGGTACTGGGATGAGAGAACAAAATACATTTAGCAAGATTTGACAATATTTAACAAGTGAGAGAGGAATTTACTCACACCGAGGTAATAACAGATGCAAAAAATAAATAACTACTTTTGAACTTTTTTATTTATAAGGAAGTTCATTTCATGTTTTCCAACATATTATTTGCAAGGATCATCACATATATCTATGAGAACAGTGAAAAACAAACAAAGGATCACACTGGGATTTTCTGCTTCAGTACAAAAAGGGCATTGATATCCTAATGATAAGTATTCTAAAATGCCTTATTAATATCGTAGGTCAACTGGTTTCTCAGGTCTCAACACAGAAATGGAGACATTAACTTTCTTTTCATAAGGAAAGAATTTTCATAATAGCCACTACATAAAAATCAACCCATCCAATTTTTAAGGATCCTTCCTATGACTCCATACTTCATGTAAAGCTGGCACTTAGCTTGTTGACATGTTTATTTCTTGATTTAGGACTTAGCAATAAAAACAAGTTTGTGGCCTGTATTTCTTTGCAACCTTCAGGAGAGTCATGGGAAAAAACTGCACATGGAGATTGTTTTCCATGACCACGTGCATTCAGTCTGAATCAGCCGTACTTGGTTTTATAAAAATTGAGTCAATGTTATGCCTATCTTGTAGCAACACTGTGCAGCTGCACACAAGCTAAGCCCATATTACTGTTAAAATGTAGTTTGACAAGTGCTACAAACAGAGCATTAAATGGGGAAATGGCAATACTTAAATTAAAGAAACTACAATTCCTCTCCTTATGCTTTAGTGACCAAATTAAGCAGTTTGTAAAGGGTATTCCTATATATGTACCCTCCTTATGAATTGTCCAAGTTAATTTTTTTGGTAAAATTAGCGTTTCAGTAGCAAAAATGTCAAAATAATAGGAAACTATGTTGCACAGTGGTCATAAAAAGGCTTCAGTCCTCTAAAGCTGCTACAAAATTTTGGACTATCACAGTTTCAGAAAGAACATGGAAATGTTTCTGAAAAATGTTTTCTGACAAGAAGAAATAGACCTGTCTGTGCTGATGTCCAAGATCAGACCTAGAAATAATGGGTTTATTTAGAATTGAATGTGGAAAGCACAAGCACAGTAGGACAGGGAAGGCATGCAAGGAGAAGTATCACTCTAAATTTGATTAAATGCATACCTATTACATCATGCCTCCCCTACTAGCTGTCATTGGAGTCACTACTCAGGGCAGAAAGCTTGTTCTGCCTGTGTTATATCTATATGGATAAATGCATCTGTCCCAGAGAATGATTGTTCACCTCTGAGCATATGCTGCAGGTCCTTTCACATACACTACTTGGCTGTTCCCTTCTATAGGAAAATGGCCTCACTCACACTGCATGGCATTTCCTGTGTGTCTCCCCTCTGCCCCATGCTAGTGGCCTTAGAACACAATATTTTTTGTGTGTGTTGGTTTTTTTTCCAGTTCAAGGAGTTCAAACTATTGTGAGATCAACACTTCCGTCCACCAGAACAGTAGTTATATGTCACTTACTAAGGAAGTTGTTGCAGGTCCTGGGGCATAATGTGGGTGTTTCATAGTGAAAATCTTGCTAGGAACATCAAATAACCAAATTTATTGAAATCTTAACAAATAATATTTTTCCAATAATGAGGGACCTACAAAGTGAACTATCCCCCAATCTAAAGCAGGTTTCTGTCTGATGGAGAGATATTAGTATACTTTAAAATAAAGGCAGGGAGTCAATAAATATTTTAAATCTGTAAGACTTCAGACCATTTCACTGTGTTCAGTTCCTTACACGTATGGAAAAATCAATTATATTGGTGAAAAGTAACAAGAGTATTTGAGACAGTGTCCCAGTCACACATCTGCAATCAGGACTCTACCTCTGTTTCTTTACTTCCACCCACATGGCCTTTGTTTGGTTCATACCTGAATGAAAAACAAAGCAGCATCTAGATTAAAATGACTACTAAAGGATGTGAATGGGTACCCTGTTCAAACATTCAAAACATAGGATATCAGATAGACTTCATACCATTCCTTCAGAAGCTTGTTAGAGCAAGTCATAGGGAAGGCATGGATATCTATATCTAAACACAGTGGCACTGAAAAGATTAGATATCACTATGCAGTGCTAATGGACTGAACTTGAACAGCAGTATTCCATATGAGATTGTACAAAGAAACCACAAATGTAAATATTAAACTTTGCCCAGACAAGCACATCACTGGTACAGGCAAGTTATTACTGCCCCAAATACTATTTACCAATGTCTAACTACAGTATCCAAATGTTTGGTTTGAACATGTATTTTAAAGGTTGCCTTAGCTCAGCTATTCCAGTAGACCCATCCTGAACAATACAGCTAGACAAGACCTGCAGCTGGGAATTTTTAGGGAGGGAATTCATGAATTTGTACAAAGCATTGAGGCTGAAGACTTGACTAGTTGTGCTACTGTGTGACTGTAATTTAAGTGATTCATACAGTTCTGTTAAATTGTACTGTTTAGGTAGGGTTTAATTCTTTACTGGAAACCTCTGTTTACACCAATTTGTAAAGCATAAAATAATAACAGTTATTTTCAGAAATATTTTTTCAAGGTGTGGACTGACTAAATTAGTGGAAAAAGATGGAATAAAACAAAACCCAAAAAACCACAACCCACAACAAAATGTCAGGGGGGAGGGAGAGTGTGTGTGATTGAAGTTTAGAAGTACATAAATCACTTCAGGAATATAATTTGCAAATTCATTGTGTAAAGTAATTAATCAAAGCATGGCTAAGTTACAGTACTTGAGAGACTTTGATCTGACAACTGGAAGAAATATAAAGAAACTACTGCGTATCAAGCTACAGCGTTAGGATGTAAAATGTTTCTCCATGCTAGTCACAAGTTTAATTACTTCTTTTTTTCTGCTGACAGATCCAAATTAAAATAAATGGGCCACATCGAGACAAATTTCAGATGCATGGAGTGCTTAAGAATATATTGTTCCCATCATACAGAAGCACCATGGAATTTATTAATAAAGCTGTTCATTTTTTTTATTTCACTGGGAATTGTATTGGGAAAGTAAAATGGAATATAACAAGTGCTTAACATTTTCCATTTAGCATGCTTAATTTAGAGGTTTTAAGGGGTTATTTTTACATTTACAAAAGCATATGTGTCTACCTGGATTTACAGCTGCACATAACAAGAAAAATAGTTATGGTAAAAAACACAGATTTTAGTCACATATTAACTGAACAGCCTTAATACCGTCATTCCTTACACTCAATATAAAGAATTACAGTTCAAGAAATACACAGTGATTACTCTGCTAATCTGTATTGCTGAAAGTGACTTGAGATGTTTCCAAAGTAACTAAATGCACTTTTAGAGTGACTAATTGCAAGAACAAAAGTGAAAATATAAAATATTTATTAGAAAAATATATGTAAATCTGTGTTTCAAATTTAAAGGGTTTAGGAAGTGGATGGCACTCTTGCTAAAGGAAAATATTAAATCAGTATATTCTGCTACCATGAAACCTGTGAAACACAGATGGGGCTGGTCCATCCTACTGGAACCCACATCAATAAACATGCAGCTAGAAACCAGAGACAGGATCAACACACTCAAGTTTTCTAGTCATCTGCCTCAAATGAAAAACAACAAAGTTGAAAAGAGCTGTCATTGTTACAACACCTATGTTATGGCTTTTAAAATTGTAAAAGTTTATTTCCTAGACTCTATCCAATATTACAGATGATATTTAAGTATCCTAAAGAAGCGGACAACATGTAGGAGCATTCCCTTTCCTATCCTAGTCCTGGCTGATAGGAAGAGGTCTTGAATAGCTCTTTGATCCGGAGGATGATAATCATACTCATTCCCTTTTCACTTTCTCATCCTCCCAAAGCTACCTTCCAGCATATTTCTCCCTCATCTTCACAGTCTTCTACTTTCTTCTCACAGTTTTCTGCCCCAAGTTATCTGTAACCTGTACATAGCAATCAGTAGATAAAATGCATAATTGCCCACATTAATAAAGCAGTAGGAAAAAGTCCTCCTTTTTTTGTATTTGAGTGGCCATCCAAATGTAGATGTAACGTTGGCTGCTGCTGCTGCTATTGCTTAGCCATAATTCCTCTGCATATGCTATATATAATGGCAGTGAAGGAGGTTTATTCTCCTGTCCCTGCTGACTAAATTGCATGACTGATTATGCAATCTTGCAGCAGGGGGTTCCAGAAACACTCCTTTTTGTGTATGAGCTAGCAGTGCCTGTGGGCAGGCTGGAGTTGTAGGGAAAAGGTGAACTACATAAGAGAAGGAGAGTAGCATTTCATGTAGCAGCACTTCCTCTGGGAAACGTACCTAAAAGCCAAGCAATTCAGAAGATGTGAACACCTTTTTTCTGTGTGATTCACTAGTGAAATTATCCTTAAATAAGGTGGTTTTAGAGAAAACCCTTCACTCTTAAGAGTCTGAGACTTTATGGTCCCCAGCACCTAGGATCCACTGTCATCTTCAGATTTTATTTACTTCGCAGCATTGAAGGAGCCAGAAATTCTCATGGATTGTCAAGCCTGAAGTATCAGTCCTAAAGCAAAAGCAGAATGACTAATCTTTTATTCTGCAGACAAAAGCAAAACAACCTTAAACCAATGAAATATCTTAATTGCAACTGTAGACACAATGTGCTTTCCAAGCCCTAACCTCATTGTATCCTTCCTGAGGCCCTGCTTCCTTCCAGACATCAGTGCTGGTTCCCAGCTCTCAGACTACGATCTGCTGAGTTCTCGTGTCACTAAAACTTTGTCTTGCAATCCAGCTATTCCGACTCCTTTGCAAAGGCTGTCTCGATCTCTTGCCAGGCTATGACAGATTGTTCTAGCAGAGGTGAAGAGGAAAAGCAGTGCTAGTTTGGAAACTTGAAAATAAAAAACAAAAACAAAACATCAGCAAAAAAAAACCAACCAAACCTCTTTTGACTAGTTCTTTGCTCTGCATCAATCCATACAAACAAGCAAGACTAAAAAAGGCCATCCCACAAATCAGATATGCTCTTGTTCACACAAGTTTCTTAAAAATGTATATGTATGTCTAAAATCCTAAGACATAAGTAACAATTATCTTTTTTAAGGTTTCATTGTCTTCCACAAAAGTACACTAAGAAAAAAAATCATGTAAAAAAAGGTTGTCTTGTCACTTAGAATGAGGAACTAATTCAGTAATTTTCTAGAAGAACTTCATTAGGGTAAAAAGAGTGGCAAGGATGCTTGAATAACAACAGACCATCCATAACACATCACTAACCCTAGCTACACATCTTGGCGATTTATTCTTATATTCAGTTTCTTCATTGCCTAATGCAGAGAAGGAAGATTATGTGACTGTAGCCTCCTTCTTCCTGCCTCAGTTCCATTTTTTTCAAAAATTGTTTACTGTGAGATTTGATTCGGAAAACAAGCCTGGAGGGAAGATGTTGAGGAGCAGGAAAGCAGTGAAAAGCAGGCAGAATGGGGATCTTTGTGGATAAGAGTAAAAGGTAAAGGGAGATAATAAACTAACACATAAAAGAGAAGAAAGGAGAAATGATGAAATGTCATATCAAATGACAGAGAATATTTTTTTTATAACAACCCAACTTTTAGCTTTAAAGGACAATGTCTAAATGTTGTATTAACCATTCAGACATTTATCCTATCTGTATAAATAAAACTGTCTTAAGCACTCTATACTTATGCACTCTAGAAGTTCTGTAGCCACAATTTTTTTTAATTGCTGATTTTTTTTGTCTGTCACTAGGAGATGCAATATTCTACTCCATTGGATTAAGTACTTTAAATTTTTATAAATCCTTATGTTCTCTTACCACGAGTAAACATGAGTGTTACATATGTCTGCAGATATTTAATCTTGATTTTTCTTCTATTGGCATTCAAACAGTGTAACCCTAACTTCACACACAAAAGGGAACAATGTTCAACAAAAATAAGCATCTGTCTCTTTCATCACTTCACTTTATCAGCAGGTTATTTCCAGAATCCTCTGTTCACTCTCCTCTTTTGCTTGAAGGAAATGAAAAAATCACTGATCTGATTTCTACAAATTCTTCTCCTATAGCAACCTTTGAGGTACATTGAAGTTGATTTTCTGCAAATTATCCAGTGAAATCAAGTCATTATAGAAAATGCACACCAAGATACATTTTTCTCCATTGAATTAGGAGCCTATATGGTATCAATATAAAGACTCATGAAAAATATTACTGTTCATTATTTAAAGTCAGGAAAGACCATCTTAGGTGGCTGTGCATATAATTAATTTGTTTCTTTATTTTCAGAATTGAACAGTTTTCCATAAAATATGTGTCATTCTATATCATTACCTTCATGTCAGAAGATACCATTCAGTTTCTATATTGTGGCTATGGTAACAACTGAGAATTTCCAACAGCATGGATTCTATCTCTTTTGGTGTCCATTCCCTCATAATCACAACTTGCTCCTCCTCGATACTCTGATTACTTTTCCATGGGATTCCATGGTTCTCCTTCTTGAATATGACTTGGGAAATTTCTTAAATCTGATTTAAGTCTGAGAAGTAGTTTTTTGTTGGTTGTTTGTTTATTTGTTTGTTTGTGTTGGGGTTTTGTTGTTGTTGTTTTATTTGGGGATTTTCTTCCATCTGAAAATTAATGAGAAATTTTAAAAATAAAACTGACTCCGTACTTTGGTGACATTCCCTACTGGAGGAAATTTTGTGATTCTCATCTTACAGTTAGAAAACAGAAAAAGGAAAGTTAATGCTATAAACCCAAAATCAACTATGGGAAAACTGTGGTTGTATGTGGAATAAACAGTAGCTGAAAGTTTTGGGTAGCATCTTCTCCTCCCTGTCCTCTTAGGTGAGGTTACAACTTAAGCGTGAGGAAATTTAACCGGCACTGAAAAGTGTCCTCTGCGCTGCCATGTCACACTGCAGGAAAAAAACGGAAGACAGAAGAAATTTGTGGGTTAGAGGTGCGAGATCTGCCAGCCCTCAGGTGTAGAAGGAAACAGGAGGGGGAGCTCTCAGTACATAGGCCAGTGACAGAGCGACGCTCCAGCACAGTCGGGCAAGGATTCACTCTCCCACTGCTTTCAGCAGGGAAAGGGCACAATTTTTTCACCTGCATAGTCTGACCTGCAGAATTTCCTGGACAAATAACTTTCTTTAAATTGCATCTTCCTCTTTCTTGATCATTGGTACTTTGTTTGTTGGATTACACTGAAACTAATTCTCTTCTCACCTTTGCCTTTTGATAAAATACTTCTAAGTTAGTTCAGCAAGCAATCATTGCAAACAGTGACAGAAAGAGCTGGGACAAGTCAGAGATCCAAGACACATTGCACAGCAAGAGAACCACACACAACTGCTTTTTGCCTCATTTTCTGTCACCATTAGGTCTTTACTTCATACGTTTGCAGAGCAGCAGCTCAAACTTCTGCAGCCCTATATGCCAAATGCAAACCATGACTTGGTCTGCAACCTACCAACAGCAAACTCACCACTAGAAATCACATTTCCTCTTTGCAGCTCTCCTCATTTATTGCAAGGTGCTTCACTCACTCAACTTGAAATCAAGTAGAGTCACTTGGGAGGCCTGAAAAGGAAACAGCTAATTACAGGGCAGCTATACATGCAAGTAACAGGGCAAAGAAGTTAATTTTATAAGCAAAACCAAAATACTATTGTAATCAGTCAGGAATAATTCATCCAGCCATTGCTGCCTAGCAATTTCATAGCAGGTAACATAAATATGCAGAAGGATTGAAACAAAGATGTAATAGACATAGGATAGGCTAGACACAGAAGGTAGACTGTATGTATTTTGAATCATCACCTATCATAAACTCATAATAAACCAGGATGCTTTTTAGTGTAACAATCCTAGGCAAGACTGGTACAACCCAGAAAAAAAAAAAAGCCTGTAAATGGTTCTAAAATTGTCTAATTTTACACATCTGGTAATTCAGCAAGTAGTATTCTCTTCAAAAGAGAAAACAACCAGACATTTTCTTTCCCTTCATTATGAGTTGGATTCAGACCACTGAATACTGTAAAATTTTTTAAGTTTTTAAGTAAAATTTTTTAAGTAAAAGTTTTTAAGTAAATTACAATAAAAAGAAAGGCTTAGAGAAAGATTATGGATAAAAACAATACTTGATACAAATCAACGGTGACCGTTGATTATTAAGCATTTACTAACTGCTCATGATTGGTTTCTGAAGTTAGAAAAAAAAGAGAAAAAACAGCTGAATTAATTTGAACAATAATAAAAGTGAGAAATCTGAATAAATGGGGAAAAAGAGTTCCTAGGATGGTCCAGGGATTAGAAAGAAGATTTAGGTAAATATTGATTAATCTAACAAAACAGATGCTGAGAAACAAGTATACACTAGAGAAGTCAAAGAGATGGTAAAGATGAGAAACCAAGAGTCATCCAAGGATGATCCAAAAAAAAAGGTATTCTTGGTCAAGATTAGACTGGAAAATTAAAAGAAGGCTTCTAATTGCCAGAGAAGTAAAATAGCAGCTTAACTACTTCTAAGATCAAACTAGAAAAGAAATTATACAACATGGCTGCCAGCAACAGCAGAGAGCTGTTACCCAGGAGGTTGTAGCTGCTCCCCATTACCCAGGATGTCCTTTCACACCTCATATCCTTACCAGACAGAGAGGCCTGTCAGCACTGGTTGGTATTTCACAAAGAGAAAAAGAGGCTAAATATGTCAAATGCACTTTAGAAGTATCCACTGCAAATTATTCACAAGTCTTATTATTCTATAACTCATGCAGTGAATGAAGTTCATCTAATGTTAATGAATTCTCTTAGTAGGACTAATTTAAAGATTTGTGGTTAAACACTCAAATGACACACATCAGACTCTCAAAGAATGCTGGCTACTATTTACTTCCCCAACATCAAGATTTTGCAGTTTTCTTTTTCCTTTCTTTTTCTGGAACACATATTTTCCATCAAGTATTTATGCAAAAAATGTCTAAAGTTAAAATGTACTTTGAAAGTAGGAACTGCTGGGTCCAAAACCCATGTGTGTTGATACATCCTCAAGTCACTCCACGGAGGTAGCACCCAGCCTCTCTGCTGAAAGTTATCTATATACGATGAAAGATATATATATACATGTAGTTATAGGCAAATATCTACATTGTGATCCCAAAGTCGTAGATAAACAAGCACAATAGTCTTATTTATCAGTGGAGAGAGCACCAGTAATGGAAAACACTAAATGTGTGGCAAAAAGCAGAGAACACACTAAATCAGCTTGGAAATGCCAGCACTTAGAGGGTAAAAATGACTAAGAGAAACTCTATATTTTGACCTAAAGGAAGGATCCAGAAGGCTGCTTTGGAAAATCTTAAACGTCATTTTGAATGGAATTGATTGAAGAATGGAGAAGGATCAGAGAAAATTGATGAATCTTAATGAAGGGTCTGTTTGTTATCACACCTGGGGATTTGTCAGCTTCCTATAAATTTACTAAGCAGGGGACCGAGCTACAGGTTTGGCACAGCGACATGGAAGTTCAATGTTTAGTTGTATTTAATTTATAGAAGAGCTTTTAGGGAAATGTTTTATTTAATTTATTTGTAATTGTTCCTCATTTTCTTTCTGATTTGGATCTGGTTTACCCATTCTGGTTTATAGATAAGAAATTATCGGTGTAGCCATGCTGTTGATGGGAAAGACATGGCTTCTCATTTCATTTGCTCCCAACACTAGCAGCATGCTTCCTGCCATCCATATTCCTGTCTTTTGTTCAAGGATGGTTCAAGATACTGAAAAAAATAATTAACAGCCCTATGAGGTGGAGCAGAGGCCATGTATCAGGTACATGTCCAAAAGCTTCATTCACTCTGCTCCTTCCTTTTTCCCAGCCAATGGTTGTTTCTATTTCTGCAAAGAAGTGGAAATTTGGAAGGCCTCTTACTGAAACATTTTACAGAACAGCCTTTGAGCAGTAGCTGGAGAGTTCTGAATTCCTGGAAGCTAGATCTCACATTACCTGGGTACCACACACACACTTTATGTATTATCCAGGCTTTATGTGGTGGTCATGATCCAGAACAGTCTTCAGGCAGGCACGCAGGTGTGAATCACTGAAATGAGCCTGGGCATGCTACAGTTTGCCAGATTTTCCCCTTGTCCAAATCTAAACCTGCACTGTTCAAAACCAGACAAGTGGAGAAAGTGGAAGTGCCTACCCTTAGTCAGACGTACTTAATTTACAGTCAGGTACCTTCAAAATTAATTACCCATTTGCAGATATAGGTCATTGTGCTCTACTGTTTACATCTCTAAATTAAAAGAATTCTTTACCTAGCAAGTTTAAGTGATGCTACAGCTTTGAAAATTGAGTGACACAATCAGAAAGACAGAGTAAGAAATAATACCTAAATGGTGAAATAAGCCCCTTCCTTTCCTGTGAGAGAAGAGAGAGGGAAGTGAAGGTGTGAGTCATTTCCAGATTTAGTTCTGGAGCTCTCTGGGAGGTACTCAACTACAGCTAAAATGGCTGCCATTATAAAGCCCTGGATAGATGAGATGCATAGAAGATAAAGTGGTAACCAGAGTCTCCCTTGAAGCACTTTAACAACTTGGTTTGAATTCGTAAGCGACCTCATCGTACATGTGCAAATACTTCCATATAAAGGTTAGGCACCCATTGTTATTGCAGCATCTGTTAAAAAAAGATAGCCATATCGGTTGCTAGGAGATGGCAGACTTCTCCTAGAGAAAAATCACTCCTGATAAAAAAAAAAATTATTTTACATAAAGACTCTCTTAAATATAAATATCTTTGACAGCAGCTATTACTATTCACTGCGTTTCTTCACAAATGAATAAATGGAAGAAAAATATATTATTTGAATGCAATTATATCCTAAAGTGTTAAATAGATTTTTCTCCCACTTCTCCCCTCCCTTTTTTTGTTACACAGAAGTGATATTTACTTCCAGCTAAAATTGCTGCCTTCCGTTTTCTAAAGACCATTCAGTGAAAGAAACATTTGGAGAACTGAGTTCAAAAATTGAACTCGCTTGTCTTTCCTTCCAGTGCAAAACCAGCTTTGATTAAAATGAACTGTACTGTAGGATAAACACTTTTTTTGGGAAGGAACTTGATGCAAAAGGATGAAAAAAAGCTGCAGCAAGTCTTCACAAATGGATGGCTGGGAGAAAGCAGGTGGGAGGCTGTGCCACATGAAAGAAACTAACCATCCAATTTCATTTCAATAATGTTTGGAATTTTGTTCCTACTGAGGTGGCTGGAAGTACAGCTGCCCTATAGTTGTGTCCATGTGCCCAGCTTTTGGTGAAAATGACCTTAACAAATAAAACATGAAACAAACTATATACTTGCTGTTTTAAACTTGTGGAGTCAATAAATGAAACAATAATCTTTCCTAATTTAGTGTGCTCAGATTGGCTATTGTGGACATGAGAACTCCCCAGCTGCAGAACACAAAGGCACACTGCCTACACAATATGGGGATTCAGCAGCTGTGCCTTCCATTGACCAGAGCTGGGAGAAATGTAGATCAAATACCGACAATAAGAGATCGATGTTGTAAATATTAGCATGAGAAAGAGTGCACCAAACTCTGAGTCCTTTTTTTTGTGCTTGTAATAAAGTTTCTCTAGAATTTTGCATGCAGTGGGGTGTGTGTGCATGTGCACGTGTGTGAAGTGCTTCCAAATCAAGTAGCAGCATGTTTCCTTATACAAATATTGACAGGAATCCTTCAGTTTATTTGGAATTTTCCTGAGAAAGCTGCAACAATATGGTAATACCTCTTCACTGCTTTTCACACAGTTGTTTCAACTGTTGGCACCAGGAAATCCTTATTGTTTTAATCAATACCACTTGGAGTGATGACATGTTTCTTTTTTACTTTAAGTGACTGACACAGTGCATTTCCTTGCACAAAGTTCTCATGAGACACTTTTGTGCTGCGCTCAATATATCCAACAGAAAATATGTATTTGCCAGAAGGCTGAAAGAAGGGACTGCTATTTTTTCCTCTCACATTTTTCATCCTGATACTTTATGCTTCATTGCTGTACTTTCAAACTCACAAATGACCCTGAGAAAAGCAATGGGACTTCTGTCAATGGTTATAATGAAACATCTGAGTAATATCTGGACGATCAGGATTTGTTCACTTAATGAAGCTTTGACTTTAACCTTGATGGAGCCTTCCTCCTCCATCTCCTTTCTACTGCTTACACTTGAACAAATAAACCTATACAATAATGCTTTAAATGCATTCTTTAATGCTTTACATTAATTTCAGAACTGATTTAAGTTATTAAGACAATTTGAATAGAATATGCATATACCCAACTAATAGACTACGATGCATGAAAACAGCCCAATAGCCTCTGTTCCTGTGCTAGTAACAGCAAGAAATAGCAAGAAATACTCCATTTTGGGTACTCAGAGAACAGGTAGGACCCTCATTCCCTGTTCCCAAAGACCCTGAGTAGTGAAGGAATTCAATACCCTCAGTACTCATGTCAATGTTTGGAATAAACTGAGAAAATGCACTTGTTTGCCTAGTGCTATATATTTTCATCACCCAGTACAATGAATGAGTATGCAAAATATCCATTTCTGACTTCAAATTTTTACAACTTAACACATGCCCCTTAAAGAGCTTAATTGCAGCAGCTGCATATCCACTGATCTACTGAAGCTTATGTGCTATGACATCCTCTCTGTTCTTTTTTTCCTGACTTGATCAAGCAAATTTGTAGCTTCCAAGCTTCATTCAGTTAAGTATTGCAAACCAAACAGCATTTTGTGCTTTCTGAGTTTGTTTGTTTGGGTTCTTTTTTCCCATTTCTCCTCTCTTCCCATGATTGGGACTTCCTGTTTACTTCTCAAGGATCTTCAAATCATCCTTCAGTCGCAAACTTCCTCTTTCTGTGCCATCCTGTACCACTCCAGACAGCCAAAAATTAGGCATCTGCTTTAATGAAGGTGGGATTAAAGCCCAAATATTATCTGTATCACAAGGCCCAAACTTCTGAGCTGTTGAATGCATTTTCCTCTCATGGATTCTTGAGTGTAAGTAGCTGCATGATGCTCCATATTTCTATAGTTAAGGCACAAAAAGCTACAATCATCTCATCCTATGTTGTTGGTGCAAAAACAATGTGGGTAACGAAAGGAAGTGGCAGTAAAGAATTTTCTGTTTTCTGAAAACATGCAGATTTGAGATGGAGAATACAAGTGGTTGGATTGACATTTCTTTAAACTCTGAACTAATTTCATTGTTTCAAACAGACCACAAGAAAATCTATACCAGCCAGTTCAAGGAGTTAAAAAGCAATTATCAACATTTAGACCTTGCAGTAATACAACAAACCAGTATAATTTTTCCATTCTGCTAAGTTATAAATCAGCCACTAGGTGAATTCCAGCAAATAGTTATGTTTTAGAACATTCATAATTAACCATCTTATTTGGGGCAAATGCAGGGTCATATTCCTTAAAACAAAGTTTAAGAGCAAATAGAAATCATAGCTACTTTCCTGGGAATCCTTCCAAAAAACTATGAGGTTTTTGAGAACTATGTGAGTGTAAAGTTATTATTGCTATGTTGTAAGATTAAACAGACATTCTGAAAAAAGTTTACACACTGAAAAAAAGTATGCATAGCACTTTTTATATTTGTAAGACATAAATTCAATATTAGAAAGTGCACAATAAAGGGGGAAAAAATATATCAGGAAACATGTCTACAGCGCTAAAGATTACTTTCTTTTTTTTTCCTAATGCAGAGAAATTAACTGCTGTTTCATGTGCAGCATCAGCTTTGGACAACGGGATTCTGACTGTAAAATGCTCTTGAGAACTTGGTGAGACTTGCCCTTGTTAAGCTTGAACTTTTTTTTTTTTTTTTCTGAAACTCCTTGAAAAATAAAGGAAAGAAAAAACAACTCTAGATACGTAGGAAATGCCTGGTTTTGTGTTGTAGTCAGTCACAAGAATTAGGAAATATATTTTGAACTGTATTTTCAACTACTGATCATTTGACTATGCTAGACATTTGGCTCTTATGTCTCTGGTGTTTAATGCTGACTCTATGACTAATAAATGCACAAAGTTGGGTAGGACACAGCTGGGTGCATGGCTGAGTACAGCACAAAATTTTCAGTGTTAGGGATGGTAAAATTACCTTTACTTCAGCATAGTAGGGCATACTTCAATTTAACAACTGACTTGCAACACTTTTGACATTTATCCCATTCCATCTTTTTAAAAACACATCTAATTAGTTTAACTTGATCCAGACAACTTTCAAAAATTACAATAAAAACAAATAAATCCCCTGATATCCCCATTTTACTAGCAATAAGAAGAGAAAAGTCTGAGTTTAAATGCTAGCTTTGACCCCTGCTCCTCACAGGGAGTTAATGTGAAAAAAAAAAAAAGAAAAAAAGAAAAAGGGAGAGAATCCAGTATGTCCTTTATAAAAAGTCAATTCAAATCTCAATATAAAGTTCAAACCTTCTGCAGCATACATTATCATTAAGATGAAATATTTAGTGGCTCTGTATTCCGGTCATCTTTTGACAATAACCTACAATGTCTCAGAGGTGGCAGGTGCTGGAGAATTCAGTGAATTTTTAAAGAATATCTCATTTTTCAGGAAGGAGTGTTGAAAACTGCTAATTTGTATTAGTATGCCATTGATTAAATTGCACCTTCCATTTTAAACATCCCGAACAACTCCTATAAGCATTAAAAATTGTAGCTGCTTTGAGTCTTTTACAGGCAGTTTATAAAACTTTGAAACATTGCCATTTAATAGACACCTCCATCTGTTGCCCCAGTGAATGGGTGTAAGTCCAGTGGAAAATAGGAAGTTGCATTTTTGGAGTTCATGTAAGGTTCTTTAGAGATAAGCTTTTCACAAATCATAGCTACTAATAATGTTTTGGGTTTCCCTGTGTGATAGGTGCAAGGTGAACACAAGGTTGGAGGAAAATTAAAGTAGAACTGCTTTTACAATTTTTTTCAGATTAAAACCTCACTAACTTTTAATATTTGAATTCAAGCAAGTGGCAAATGTTAAAAAGCAAAGCTTTTGTGATTATTAAATGAGCATTAAAGCAAAATGGAAATTGCATTGCTAAACACCCCATTGCATTCACATGAATATGCACACCGAAGATATTTCACATTTTGAAAAGCATCTGCCAAGGAAAGAAGCTTTTAAGTACTTATTTTTGCATGGAACTCTACTCACAGGGCAGAGCAAAAAGTATTTCTCTCAGGGGTTCCAGAACAGCCCCCCAAGCAACCAGCTCTCTGAGATTTTCAATGTCTTCATCATATATTGCATTACATTTCCATGAGTCTCTACTAATCAAAGGCAATTAGGCTGACCTGGTACCAAGAGATAAGACCTTTGGGGGCTGTTAACTTCAGTGGACTTCATGTCCACTCCTACCAGCCATGCTTACAAAGAGTTTCTTCCCAGTGAGTAGTCCCACTCCATCAGCAGGCTCACCTGTGACAGCCAGACGTAACTGGAGCATGGGACAGTGCAGTCGTATGATCATACAATCATCAAGGCTGGAAGAGACCTTTCAAATCATGGAGTCCAACTGTCAACCCAGCACTACCATTGTGACTCCTAAACCACTAAACCATCACCCAGTGCCAGATCCAGGCACCCCTCGAACACCTCCAGGGATGGGGACTCCACCACCTGTGTGGGCAACTTATTCCAATGCCTGACCACCCTAACAGTGAAAAATATTTTTCCAATACCTAATCTGAATCTCCCCTGTCTCAGCTTAAGACCATCTCCTCTAGTGCTCTCACTGTAGGCATGTTAGAGGAGGCCAGCACCCACCTCGCTACAAATTCCTTTCAGGGAGTTGCAGAGTTGTGCCATTGCAGCACAGAGCAAAGGGGAACCTCTGCCCCCGAGATGTACATCTCAGGCTTGGGCTGAGCATGATTCCATTGTCTCTTTCACTTCCTTCGTCTTTCTTTTCCTTGATGCCACAGAGAAGAAAAGAGCAGCTAATTTGCACTTGCCTGAATGAAAAATTCTGGATAATACTTACACATGCCATACTGGAGAGGATAACTGTACATTTTAAGAAAAGGTCATTTGTATACACATTTCCACCTCAATACATGCAAAGCAAAACTTTAACTGAAAAGGGTAGGAATAAAGCTGAAGTAAGCTTACAAAACCAGCTATATTAACAATAGAATGCTTCTTTTTCCCTTTTCATTTCCTCTCCTCTAGCAATAAGATGCAATTCCAGAGAAACCAGCTTCATAGAAAAAGAGCAAGTGAACAAGTGCCTAGTGACTAGACCTACACTGGAAATAAGTACTTTCCAGATGTAATCTAATGCCATTTGAGACTGACTTCACGGAGGAAATGAACCCTTCAATTAATATTTGGCTGACTTTGTTTCCTTGTCTTCAGTGATATTTTTTTAGTCTGAGAGAGTAAAATTCAAATTGTTGTGACAATTGTGAGAACAAATTAGTCAGAATTTACAAACCAGTTGGAAGAAAAATCGGTAGTGTTGATAATTATGAAATTGGATTAAATAGGCAAAACATGTTGCATTGAAAACCAGTTGTTCTCTGGGTTTTTTTCATCTCAAAGTCAGAAAGGCAGAACTGAAGTAATCTATTGGTGATGTGGTGATGTAGGCCCCAGTTTTCCAGTCAGGGCTGTTGGGCTTCATACTCCTATCCCAGTATTGACATAATTTTGCCTTTCCAGTTTTGTAGGAATGTGAAGACAGCTGACTCATTTGCACAAAACATCAAAAGTCTGAAAACTTTGATAAGTTTTCATTTAGCTTACAACCACCTAAACTGTGCAAGAAATAACTGTGTGCTTTGCTCAGGTTTAAAAATAGAGCAAATGACTCCTGGATTCTTAAAAGTATAATTCACACCTCAGTAAACCCATATCTCCTAGGAAATACTGGCACTTGAATGTGTGGAATTGAAGGCAGAAAATTATTGGGGAAGGTAAACCTCAGGGATCTGCTTCCTGTGGAGCCAGGCAGCCACACCTGCACACATACACATACACACATACATCCCGTGCTTCTCACAGCATCGTTGTGTTTTGTTTGCATTTTGTTTACATTTTATTCTATTATCTTACTTTATTTTACTTTTACGGTTAACCTGAGGCTTGTATGAACAAAATTACAATAGTTCTTTCTTAGCTGCATGATGAATGAAGGCCACTGTTTGTTCTTGAATTACAAAACATTGGTACTAAAATATGTAAGAATAAACACTGGAAAGAAGGGATAAGTTTTTGGTTTTAAACATCTGTTTTAAAGTGATATGAGGGAGTGAAATTAAATTTAATAATCTCTCTTCCTTCCTCTGCTTTTGAAATCATAAGACAATGTGGTAGGACATGTGTTTCAGATCTAGTGTGGTATTTTCAGATGCAGACAATTCATTAGCTGTGGTTCTCCTTTTCTGCATAAACCATGATTTTTCTAAGTACAGAATTGTCTGCTAAATTGTCCCCAGGTTACACAACATAAAACAGCATTTATGTATAATAAGGCATTAACTCCACCTGCTATAGACAGTGTTTGTTCTGCACATTTTGTTTTCTCTGTTGAATTGCAGCCAGTGAACTCAATAGTTTGTTGGAAAGCAATGGATCTTACATGTCAAATTTTCTGATTTATTTTACATAAGTTTAATCATCTGTCAGCCTTTTTTCAAAGGAATAGAAGGGAAGTTCTTCCGTGCTTTTTAGGAGATATTTCTCCAGTAAGGTTTTTCCATGCTTTTTCATGGCTATTTCTCCAGTGAAAAACTCATTTTTAACATCTTTATCATATTCTACCTCACATATGTGTGTGCTTAAATCAGGCCACAGGGTGTGAGCTGATTTAGGCACTGAGCTACAGACTTCTGCACTCGCATTCATCACACATGTGAAAATGCACGTCAGTTGTGCCAACCACCTGCTCATTCTCATTTATACAATGTCTTCTGGACAACTTGGATTATACCTATGCCCATCTTTATGCCTTCAGCTGTATGCCTCAGGGTATCACACCTCCTTGGACCAGTGGATCAGCTTAATCAAGAGAACTTTATCACACAGAAGCTAAATCTTTTGACTGACTGTCCATTTGGATCAGTCAGTTGAGAACAAAGCAGTAAGTGACATAACATTTTTCCCTCCTGTACAGGACAGAACTGTGCTTAATTAGGCATTTAAGAGCGACTTAAATTTTACAGTTCTTACCACACGTGTTATTTTCAAGCAGCTCAATGATCTGAAACACCAATTAGTTTCAATTCACACCTATTATCCTCCTTTAGCACACTGTTAATTCAAAGTCCAAATTCCCATCCTTGTCAAAAAGTGGTAATTTTCTGTAAGTGTTTCCTCTGAAGTTCTGAAACATATAGTGCCAAATGCCATTACTTAAAACTTCATACGGAGGCCTTATATCACTTGCCAAGCTACCAGTTTTCATGTTTTTAGGCTCAGCATATTCTCTTGCTTTCTCTCCATTGATAAACATATTGTTTCAACTCCCTAGAAACATTCTCTCTTCAATATTTTTCTTTCTAAACCAGTTATAGATTTTTACAGGACACCAGTGGTATCACCAAAGATGACTAAGATGACTGCAGACTCATAAAGTACTGCAAACAAACATGTAATATATGTTAGAAAGGTTGAAACAAGATCTTCACCTTTCTCATGTATCACAAGCCATTCTGCAGTAACATCAGAAAATCATTCAAGGCTTAATATGAGAAAAACCAGAAGTCTTCAAGTAAGAAGAATGCTTAAAAAAAAAAACCTCCATTATTTACCAGCTAATTTTCAGATCACTCATTTTCACCAGGCCATAGTCCAAAGAGGGAAGAAAATTCTTAGCCAGGTTTTTACCATACATGATACAAGCCTGTAAAATCTATAGAGATCTGTTTATAGATACCTACAGGTCTGTGGGCATAGCTGATAGCAGCCCCTTATTTGTTCCAAATATTACTATTAGCATAACAGATGAAAGAAATGGGGGCAATAATTTATGGCTTAAACACGGTTTTTGTTTGAATGTCTTTAATGCAACTTAAATCAGATCATGCTTAGAGGAAGAGTCATAAAAAAATGACCAAGTATCAAAATAAGCACTTTAAAAGTGCGTATTTTACTTTACCTTTTCCTTTAGAAAACTAATGCTCATAAATGCTGATGACTGATTACATTAATTGGCCTTATTAACTTTTTTAATAGTTTATTATACATAATCATAAAATTGTCCAGCTGTTCCTTAGTGTGTGAATGCTTATTTTGAATTTGGGGGGAAATACAATAGGTGGGAAAACATTTCAAATCTCCTGCTTATGAGTTGACAGTAGAGGATTACCCATCACAACACAATAACTTTCCTTCCATATACAAAGTTACTTACCTGTGCGCCTGCTGATGTTCTTTCTTGCATGCTGTCTATACAAATTAGCATGTTTCACAAACTGCTTCCAGCTACTGCAAACCAAAATATCAGTTACACATTAATCTTTTCACTTAAGCTGCCAATGCTGCTCAAAATCTGTTGGAGTACTTTGTCAGTCCAGCCTACCATCAAATATCTATACATTTCACATCCATCTGACTAGTTTTACATGTGATCCTCTTAATTATGGTGACAGATTGCATAAAAAATGTATTGTGTTTATAGGTAGAAAAACAAAAATGAAAACAAAACCAAAACCACAAACAAACAAACAAAAAAACACAGACCTTTTTTCCTCAAAAACTGGAGGGACAGATCTACACTTGTTGATTGGATTTTCAGAAAAATATGATGTAAATCCTTTGGTTTGGATGGAACTCTGGAATAACCTGTGATATGAACTATGGGCATGTCTTATTTCGGCACAAATGTAAATCTCAGTTTATATATATGCATGGTATATGTTACTGCCAAACAAAATATCTCCAAGCTCAATTTTCTATGTCTCCTGCACACTTCCAGTCAAATGTACATATCAAAACCACTCAAAGGAAAAATTTAATTTTCCCTCATATCAGCAGCTAAGAGATCTAGCATATGTACAAGGGTCAAAATTTGCAGCTAACTGTATTAGAGACACACGTAACCTCAATGCCAGACAAAATGTAAAAGCCAGACTAGAATGCATCCAAGATGGACTATCCACTTGAGACCATTTTTATTTAGATTCATAGAACTACCATCTCATGCTCATGTTCCAAAATGAAAAGGCTAGACAGCACAGAGCATCAGCAAAGCATTCGAGTCCCAAAAAACTGTTAAACAAAATGGCCTTTCTCTTTATGTAAATTTGCACAGACCCTCCACAGCATTTGAAGACATCATAACAAAGCAAAGACAAATCTTACCTACAAGTGTAATTAATAAACTTCATATTTGTATAAAGGTGGTGAACAAGGATTAACAAAAAAACAAGCAAAGTACAACTATAAGTCATAATTATTTCTCCACCAAACCAACAAGGAATACAACTGCACTTTCTTTGCCAAGGGTTAATTCTGGATAGCTAAACAGCACATTTTCTAGAGGTTTTTGTTCCAGATTGCAGTTAAATCTGGCCAGGGATTTAGACTCTCAAAATTGAGGATGTTCAACCTCTAAACAGTCACAAATGCTCAGCTTTTCATCTACAGTTCCTATCAAATATAGAAACATCTTTCATATGTTTAGTTTTTACACAGATTTCAGTACTCTTCAAACTTATTTTAAACCATTTCATAGCTATCCTTCCTGCCTGTTAAACACATCAAGTGCTTCAGAGCCAGCTGGTGTCAGAAAAGAAAGTCTAAAAACAAAAAACGTACTGCTGGCTGTCTTCTATCCTTGCTGGCACCCACTGCTTGAAGACAGATTATAACACTACTTGTAGCTCTTCCAGCTTTCCACAGACACCAGAATTTTGCAGTGGGAGAGGCAACTAACAATATTGCTCTCCAGCAAGAGGCATTTTCTGAGTTCCTTTCCTCAGTTCCATTATGACCTTCTCCATTTTGTGGAGCACCTTTAAGTGAAGACTAAAATCCTACAGGACTGAACCATTATGCAGTAATTGTAGGAAGACTTTAATAAAGCAATTGCTTAATATTTTCAGTTCTTATTTTCATGAGACAATTTATTATTTAAAACCATACAAAATTAGAGGGCAAGTGCATACCAGCTCTCTCACCATTAGAAATTTTAAAAATACCTGCAATGCTAACCTGATTAGAAGAACAAAGTCTAATTTAGTCAATGTTAATCAAGGTTGTGGAAAAATATCAACGTATTACAAATTACAGTACGTGAGTCTCCTAATTTTACCTCCTAGTAGTAAAATTAAAAGATCTACATCTGATGTAGTCATTTTTGTAATATAAGTAATGTCCACTTTTCTTCCAATAAAATGTTTTCTATCATGATTAAAATATTTTCATCCTTATTGCTGTTACTTATCATAGACTCATAGAACCATTAAGGTTGGAAAAATACTCCCAGATAACCTGGTCCAACCTTTGACTGAACACCCCCATGACAACAAAACCATAGCACTAACTGCCATGTCCTGCTGTTTCTTGTAAAACAATACCTTACATTTTTTACCAAATGCACTGAAAATAAATGCATAAATAAACTGGTAAAAGTATCTGCAATTGAATAGAAACATCACTTCATATAGCTCTGCTTTTCATGACTACTACTTTATGAGACACAAAAGCCTTTTTTACCTATAAATAGATGTTTTAAATGAAAAATTCAACCCAAAGTATTATTAAAAGTTTCAATCCAATGTCTTTGGTTATTATTCATTGCTGGAACAAAAAAGAAACAATAGTAAAAACTTCCATTTGCTATGCCCATTCTGGCAGACAGTTTATGAAACAAATTAATAACTACTTTGCAAGCACAACTTTTGAACTTGCAAAATAATAGACATTTTGGCACTGCTCTAGGGTTCTGATAGAATGCATTTGCTTCCAATCTCTGAATTTCTAGATAGAGCAGAATAAACTTTATGGCTCAGTTCCATCTAAAGACAGCTAATTTTAAATAAACTATCCAAATCAGGAGAGAAAGTATAATTGTGTTATGGACATACTTCAGCCAGACTAACTTACCTCTCAAAGAAACCTGTTCCAGTATTTCTAGAGTAAAATTTACTGCACTTTGTAAACAAAACTAGGAGTGAGAACCACGGAAGGATGCAGATATCTAAGGCAAAATACAGGCCAATGCAAAGGCCTGCATACAAAATACCAGTTTCATATTACCAACAGCCAACCAACAGGCAATAGAGAATAAAGGTTTTTAAATATATCACTGTACTCACTGTTTTCCAATTAACAGCTCTGCAAACTCCCTGCAAAGCTATGCATTCTCTCAATGGCTAAACTCTCTCAATGTTTAAACAACCAAACTGAGAATCCCCAAGCACCAAAGCCCTCTTATATTCTCCAAAGAGGTCTTTCATGTAGACAACGATCCTCCTTCTTCCATCCTTTTCCTTTTTCTCATTGCCAGTGACAGAGACCCTACTGCATAAGCACAGTTATCTCCCTAAGGAACTTGAATCTCCCTGCACATTGTATAGGCATCCAATCCTGGACCACTTATATGGGCACCTGAAAAGGGAAGAGTTTCAGTGCCAAAGCTGTAGTAGTGGACCTCTATCTGCAAGTAGTTATATTATATACATAGTTATATATATAGTTGCAGCCAACTCAACAATCTTATTGCATCTAAAAGAAACACTATAAATGTGCCACACTCTATAAAAATAATCAGCCTGAATGCCAATCTCAATCTGGTCTTGTAAGCAAAGATTAGAGTGCCTATTTCTGAGACAGTTAAAATAAAGGGGCACTCTACAGTTACAGAATAAGATAACACCAGTCCTGCAAATACAATTCAGGATTTTAAACTCAAATTGTTCTGATTTAGGTTCCAAAATTCATTATTAGTAAGTGTAAAAATTTCGAAATAAGTATTTCAAATTAACAGCTCAAGAATGCTCAAGTACATCTTGATGAAAGTGACACTGTCAGACTTTTGTGTGGCCTCAAAGTACAAAGCAAAGACATTTCAAACCAGGAACGATGCACTGGTTCCCAGTCCCTCCTCCCCCTTTTCATGTAACGCTTTCAACACTTAAAAAATGAAAACACATCTTATTGCAATAGTTGCTGATAGTTACTCATATTTCCTGTTTCTAAAAATATCCAACTTTGACAGAATAACTTGGACAGGTTGTCAGATTCTGATGTATTTTGAACTAATGAACTAATCTTAAGGAAAACAAAGATATTTCATCCCAAAATATTCAAGCAATTTACAAATATGATTCATAGGTGATTAATTATGGCCTTGATATTGCTTGCTATATCAATAAAAACTCAAGACTTCAAACCTTTTTGAGACTGGTTCAAAAATGCTTATGAAACTTTTTGAAAGAGACGTCCAAAACCAAAAGCATTAATCTTCAAAAGCATTTTATAGATTTTATACACAATCCATACATGTACTCAAATTCAGGTTGATACTTAGCAAAACCACTTTTATAACAGTAAATACTTGTAATAGTTCCAAACTGACTATTTCTTATAATCCTTACTTAGAAATATTATTATTTTGGGATTTGCAATTGTAGATTTGTGAGGACTGAGAAAATTTATCTCTTCTATATTATTTATTATTTTTTCACTTGTTTTAAATGTTAAGATTCTGCTTTTGAAAAGGATTTTAGGTAAATTTCTAGAAAATTGTATTTAATTTTATGATTAACTGTAAAGTTCTAACTTTTCAGAGATTGTTCACGTATAGATTATATGTAAAAATAACATAAGCCAGACAAATTCAAAAACAAAACAAAGCCACTCAACTTCTGTGAACCAGACTAATGACATAGGTCTGTGATGTTTTTGTCCCTGTTTTTAGGCCCTCTGTGGTGCCAAAAAGAATACAGTTTATGCCAGTCTTCATCTGACCATGGGAAAGAAACAGCCAAAGATATATAGCCAGAACTGTTTACGAGATAAACAAAAAGTTTACTGCTTCCCACATACTAGGGAAACAGTTGGATTACACATCAGCATCTGGTTGCTCCAGACAATACTATCAGGAAGTTAATGAAATTGGAACAAGGAAATTACTATGACTCGGCACTCCATAAAAAAGTGTAATTTATCATCAGTAAAAAAAAACAATGGGAGCTCTGCTGATAAATTAACAAAAGAAAATAAAAAGGCAGTATTGCTGTAAAACAATAAATCAATTTTTTTCCTGGATAAGTTAGTTCTGTTCCAAAAGCTGATGTCACCTAATATTAGAAAAACGGCAATCTCATTCTGATGAGAATTGGTGACCTTTTTGGGTTACAAGTAAGAGGTTTATCTGAAGTTTCAAATACTCATGACATGATATTCAAATGGAAACTCCCTTAGCTCTATTCTAAAAGGGTTTGATTCCAGCAAGATGAGGAAACCAGAAGACATTCAGCATTTAGGAAAGTTTCTTCTTCTCACTAAAGGCAAAGTAAGTTTTTCTCTTAAAAGACTCATTTCCCAGGAATCAAACTTGAGCTGGCAGTTTGGTGACCTGACAGGAAAAATATTCTGAAACTCTGGAATTTGGTTGCCTGAAACTTCTCAACTTTAGTTTTTTAATGAAAGTTTTTTCAACTTTACTCAATTCACGTTGTCTGTGGAGTACTACAAAATGTCTTGTATGAAAGTTCCTAAGAAATAATTTCCTCCAAAGCCAGAAAATGTCTCTTTCAGGAATGTACTTTTCATTCTCTTTGGTTGTTTCCACAGCAGATTTATTCCTGAATAAGATCCCAGTTACGGCACTACAATGGAGTAGACTATTTCCACTTCAGGTTCTTAAGAATGTCTTCAGACCACTATGGGCACCCACACACCTGGGTCAGTACACCCTGATGCAGAGCACTTTTCCACTTGCTCTGGCCCTCTGGCCCAGAAAGATTTTCTCAGGCTGGTCTATCCCCTCTCCAGCATCTGCGTGCCAGCAACCTGGCATGCCCATGGCCTACACAAAATTCCCCATTTGACTTACATCAGCAACTGGCAGCAGTTCTCAACAAAAGGAGGAAACTTTGGTCCTGATCTGGGTTCCTTACTCATAAGGCATATTTGTCCAGGTGCCAACACAGGAGTAGGCAGCAAGAAGTCACCCCACAGGCTCAGTCTTCTCCCATTTGCAAGTTCATCTTCTCTAAACACAGCTTGAAGAGGATAGTGTGCCTCCTCGATTAATCTCTCATGCATGGGCCTAAGAACGCACGTGCCCACACCAAGTCAAAACCTTCCTCTGGATCAGCATGAACAGATAACAGTAGCAGGCAGAAACACAGCTCTTCAATCCGGAGGGAATAAGGGATAGCACCACATGTATGCATGCTGGAGGCAGAAAATTGACTTAATGGTGGAGAATTCCAATTCTCTATCAGTTTCTATTTCAAGAGAAGTATAAAATGAAACGTTACTCCCTTCAACTTAATATTAATAGTAATTAAAAATCCTGCTGTGTTTGTTTGAGTTTGGGATTTTTTTGAGCAAATACATTGCTCTCCTTATTCTTGTCACTGCTGAGGAACAGGCATTCACTGCAAGACCCCAAACCACATCTTTCATGTCCTTAATCATCTTGAAAACACGTAGCAGTAGACAGGATAGTCTCTTCCTTTGAGCAACCTCTACTCTAAAATAATGCCCACTTAGAGTCAGCCCTGTGTTCTTTTGCACTGCACCAGATTAGGAAAGTCTGGCAATGTTACAAAAAAGGGTCTTCTTAAAAGACCCTCCAAAGATATTCTGTAAATTAAAGGTGTTGTAGCACCTACAGTCCTTGGTTCCAAGCAGTACAAAACTGCACTAAAGACTCAACATGTGTCCCTTGGGGCTGACCTTCAAATCAAGATGAATGAGACCTCTTTTTCTGATTATCCAACTGCCCAAAGGAAATAATTTCACTCCACAAGGGAAATTCCAGTGGGAAAATGGTACTCTCAAAGCTGCATCCTTGTGCTTGGCCTCTACTTACATCCAGCGTGTGTTCACCAAAATTGAGTTCAGGGCCTCTTGGGAGAAGGTGGGCCATAGGGAAGCTTGTTTCAGAGATGGCAGAGTTTGTCAGAGCTCTTTTCTCAGACAGTAGTCAGTATGGAAAGTATGCTGTCATCAGAATTCTTCTGCAAGCCAGTGCATTTTACTAATCTGTCAGAAAAATACAGCAGAAGAAAACCTGACTAGCTTCCTGCCAGACTAGTAAGACAAGTATTTCTTACTGCAAAAGCTGACACAGGGGAAGGGGTGGAACCATATGGCTAGAAATCTGAGCAGGGGCACAAAAGAATATGGAGAAAAGATTGGGACTTCCAGTTTTCTTGGCAACAACTACATTGGCCCCTTACCCACAGTCTGAGTACTCATCCGGTTCACAGCACAAGATGTTAAGAACTTTAGAGAATGTGCAGTTCATAAATGGCAAAGGGCAAGAAGATGCAGCAGCATTTCAATGAGCCACTAAGGTTCAGTGACTTGGCTCTGGCCCCTCTCAAGTCAGTGGCACAACTACAGTCTTCTCCATCTGGCTAGACTTACTATCTGTCTGTCTTATCAAAAACCCACTGCAGTGTTTCCAAAAGAATAGCCAACCAGAGGAGTACTCATATATTGGATAAAATACATGCAACTGCAGATAAAGGAAAAAAAACACAGTAGGATGGAAGTGTCTCTAGCATTGAAGCTACAGGGCTCAAGAAATATATTGCCTCATTATGAAAAATACTGCTTATTGGCAAACTTTTACCAGCATTTTGTCACTATAAAATTAGTACCCTGTGACTGTTCCCACTGAAACTGCAAGATTTTCCACTGTATAAAAGGCATGTGTAAGTCATTACATGATTTAAGCCACAGATATGAAACTCTATAGCCTGGAAAATACAAACAGTAACATTGTAACAACCCAGGAACTGTACTAAAAGTTAAACAATGCCTTTGGACATTAAAGATAAGACAGAGAATAGGCTAACAAACTACACAGCTGATGAAAACAGTAGTGAATTGAAGACTTGAACAAAAAGCATGAAAAGGAAGAACATCTGCAATACTTAACTACTGGAGGAAACAAAGGACAAATATTCCTGTTTCTTTAGCTGCAATCTATATCCCCACAACAGTTAAGCTAAAATTAAATGTATCTAGGAGGTAGTACAGCCCAGCAGGAGAAGTGTACAGAAGCCAAGGATAATCAGATGCAATTTTATAACCCCATAGGCAAAACACTAATTCTAAAGCTATGTGAAAGACCAGTTGGAGATTTGTAATTTTTCAGAGAGAAATATAAAGTATCCTTATTATTGAGAATGCTTTGCTGACAACACAGTCATTACGCATATGCACACACACACTCTAAGTAGGAAGGACCACACCATTTATTTGACTGATTTCATGCATAAATCATGAAAGTTTCTTAACAGTGATATTTTCAACAAATTCCTAATTTCAAGAAACCTTCAAGAAGGTCATCCATCACATTGTAAACCCTTCAAGGGATGGAAGTATGCTGCTAAATAAAAGTTAGCTAGGAGGGAGGCCAGGCATTAGACTTGACTTGTTGCTTAACTGTTATTCCAGTGCCTGGCTCTGTTTTGGGCTGCTCCAACTAATCATGTCCAGTACCTTACCCCAAAATCCATAAATAATGCCAGTTTATTGCAGTGACCAATCCCAAAAGCAAAACAGGGGCAGAAAAGTTGAGAAAAGCATGTCAGAATTCAAGTAAATTATTTTTTGCCATCAAAAAGAAATATTAATACAGCAAACATTATTTCAAAATGACAATTTTGTACAGTAGTGTTTAGTCAAATTTGAAGAACCTGACTCAACATAAGGAGGAAAATTTTCTGATTTGGAGACAATTCGACAATGGGCAATTAGGAACTGAAGGTAGGTAGAAAGCTAGTAGGTACTGAAGAGTTTCTAGAGGAATTGCTGCTGAATGTTACATACCTCATACAATCATCTTAAATCCTGATGAAAACCACAGGACATATCTTCTCCCTATTAAAGTAAAAGAAAAGGACTAAAATTAAAAGAATAACCAAGCCTCATAATGATACTATTAAGATCTTTTTGTGAGACATTTAAAAAGAACATGTTATAGAGAAACACAGGGCTATGACCAAATGAATTATTAATGGTGGGCAGAGCCAAAATACCAGAGAGATTGAAATAAATATTAGACTGATTAAAAGAAAGCAGACCTTGTCCTAGTGCTAGCTGAGGAAGGCTCCACAATTTATATTCTGATTATGTTAAAATAATGTGAAGCTTAGAGAAGGATGTTGGAAGCCTAACATCTCAATCTTGCATATTGCACACTCTAAAGCCTAAGATAAGGGTTGGAAAGTCTAAGACTCCAATTCCCCAGTTAGTTCATTTGGCCAGCACAGGATTAATACAGGGCACTGTTTGCTGATCACTGTAATGAAACTTCTCCACATGGGATGCTGAGCCAAGGTAATTAATAAACTTAAGAATTTCTGGACCATGAATGTTAGTGGGACATTTGACTCATGAGCACTTTTTTCTAAAAAGGTTTTAGAGGAATGCAGATTTAAATGAATCTGCATACTGTATAAAAGACCAGTGTACTCAGGTGGATAATTAATCTGTAATTAGATCAATAAGGCTAAACAGACAGATAAACCAGGAATGCTGTTATGTGTGCTGTATTACTTAACCAAGTTATTGCATTTTTATCTTTATTAAATTAAAGAATTACTGCTATAGAAGGCATACAGATATCAGAACAGGGAAAAAAGATCGCTTTTCCTGATAATGATGTGAAAGTCTTTGTTAAGGATTTATAAAAGGTCTGGTTATGTTTCTGAAGGCTTAAGGAATTGTTCAGGATTGTAGTAGTACAATATGAAGTCTGCTAAATCAGAAATAACAAAAAAGACAAGCAGCAGCCTAATTTTTGCAGTGCCATTATAATGGAATGAAATAAAGAAAAAAAATCAAACCAAAAAAGCCACAGAGATTTGTCATTCTCATTCTATTGCTCTACTAATGTTGAACTTTTGACCAATAAAATATGTTGTGATCTGATAAAATAATATTCAGTCTTACATAAAAATGTGAGCTGTTTCAGGTAGATGTATGAGGGTTTCATGGGAGGGTAAAAAAAAAATGTTTACATCTATTTACAAAATTTCACTCAAAATTTTGCATATCTGAACATGCATAGACTTACAAATGTTTCAAATGACATATCACTGTAAAATATTTCATGTTAGGAAAAGGATGCAAAAAATTGCAGCATCACCAAATCTAGTTCAGATGGAGAAAACAAAAAAAAAGCTTAATCAGACCAGATTCATATTTCACTGCTTGCTATCTCTCCCAAACTGTGCAAAACAAGCAGAAGTTCTTGTGAAACCTCTGATATTATCACATATTTATCATGGAAACTGAATCTTTTTCCACAGTCAGCAACCACTCCACAAACTCTGCAATTAATTGGGAAGCATTTTCCCTCAATGGGAAAAGATAATTAATTGAGAATTTTCCCTCCAAATTTAGGACCTCAGAAGCACAGTAGCTTCCCCATTTACTTGTACAGAATGGAAAAATGACCTTACAACACTTCTCCCCAAGAAAACTAACCAAAATTTGGGAGAACAAAATGCCACACCACATAACTGTTCTCTATTGTCAATTGCATTAAAAGGTTTTATTTGTAATGTGGCCTAGAAGAAAAGTGTGAGAAGTAGTATCTCTGAAATCCAGCATATATTCCAGTGATGAGAACTGCATCTCCTGGGTGCAGGTAACAGTAACCTGCTTTGTACAAAAGGAACAGAAGACTCTAAGGAGTCACAAATTATATATTATTACATATCTAAATGTAAATGAATTATATAATTACTTTTACATTTTAATAAGATAGAGTTCATCTTCAGAACTTAATGTGCTTGTTAATGTAAAAAACCTCAAAGTCCTCTGCAGTAAATGCTTTTATGTACAGCAAGAAAGAAATATGAGATACTTCAAATGACAGCCTGAATGCTGCTTTAGTACCACAGATAATTTAGGGGTCTCCTTCTGGTTCAGTTGTTGTTTAGGTCAGCGGGAGTTGTGAATCCCTTAAATGAGAACTGCATGATCAAATGAAATATAATTCTCTAATAAAACCTAAGTTGTTGCAAAGCTATATTTTATACACTAATTCCATCCAGCAGTTAAAACTTCGGTCCCTGAACAATAAAAGGCGTTTTGCTGAGCACAGTCCTTCCAGTTCTTAAGCTGCTCCTTCCCCCACTGTCTTCTATGTAACCAGGAGAATACAAAAGAGACCAATCAAACAAGACTTTTGTTTACCTTTCACTGAGAGATAGAAAGTGGCGAGCCTACATATACTCCTTTGTCCACAGAGGATATACACTAGATTTTGTTTGATACACATTTTTAAAGTTCCTTTTAAGTTTCACTTCTTAGAGAATGGTTGTGTTGCTATAGCTTTTGGGCCCTTGCTAACAGCAGCTTTTTCCCCCTCACCAGAATTTGAAGCTTTTGATCTCTTTTATCTTCTGCTTGTTCATAGCCTAAGAATTGCATCTGTGGCAAAGCTTGTCCTCTTAAGAGTCCATTGACTTATTGCTAGAAAACAAGGAAATAGCTTTCTTTTCACTCAAGTCCCTGTTGAGATAATACATTCTGAAGGAACACAGTCTGTGTGGAGTAATCAGAGCTATTGTTCATCACTGTTTGAAATACTACTAGGGAGATGTGGGGGGAAGGTGGAAATCCAAGAGGGCTTCTACCTAAGATACAGATGGTAACCCAAAGTAGGCTTTTCTTAAATATCACACATCAGACTATGCTACAAGCTGGACAACAGCACATATTGAACATAAACAAACAGTGAAAAAAGCTAATAAATATATATTTCATTTCATTTCAGTGCCTCAGGGAAGGCAAGGCATTAGTAGCACTCATCTTTCCAATTCAGAACAACACAGCACAGTCCAGCAGACCATCTCATGGTAAGACTGGACCATGTTTTCAGGCTGATTTTCTAGACACTGGTGACTCTCCATAAGCATCCTTACCAAAAAAAAGAAAAAGCAGTGCTAGCCTACACTGTACTACTGTGCCTAGAGTTCACAAGCAGAGCACACTGCACAACAGCTTGGCCAGAGGGGCTGTCATTTCCCAGCCTCAGCTGGAAAAGGAGTTCTTCACTTCCATCCAAGGAAGCCATGACAGTACTCCAACTGGTCGAGACCGAACACCTTCCTACAAAAATCCAGGTGTAAAGATGCTATAAATGTGACCTACTGGTTCTCAAACAGGTCCTCACTGCACAAGATCTGTGGTGGTATGAAATGGAAATGCTTTTGACACTGCCAGCCTATTGCACCACAATAGTGTTGGAACTATGGTCATGCAGCTCCTTATTCTGCAGCTTTCTCCTAAGGAACAGGTTTTCCCAGAACAATTTCTTTATTTTCACTCAATAAGAGAGAAAAAGTGGGTTGAAACTATATTTATGCAGTTTCTCAGCTGTGATGTTCACTCTTTGCAACTGCAAATTTTATTTTTAGAAATCTTTGAGTAGAATTATACTCTACAAAAGCAGGCTATCACTGTCTTAAAAGCACTCTTTTTTTTTTTTTTTAAATTCCTTTTCACTTCTTTACAATGCTGTAGAAACTGTACAAACACCTGATGGGAAGAAATTATTTATATATCACGGCCAAATTGTTCATTTAATCCATTACCATGTAAAGGAGCCCACACACTCATGTCTTAGAGTTAATTATTAAGAGGGGAAATTGTGTGTGCATATTTATATTTAACACCCCCTTCTTTTTTTATTTTCTGCAAATAATTCCATTTTCATTCAGGGGATCAGCAAATTTCAGCCCTGGAAGTAGAGAAACCCTCTGCAAAATTCTGACAATGTAATGTCTAGATTCTAGAAAATGAAATATCAATCAAAAAAATGATTAATTTTGTTTCTGAGTTTGGCAAAAAGAGGATATGAAGGCATATTAAGTCATGAATTTCATGTTCTACATACAGTGCCATAAGGGAATAAAGATTTAAAGGTTAGCAGAGCAAAAAAGAAAACCACAGCAGTAGTAAAAAAAAATAAACAACAAAACACCAATCTTGTTGTCTCCAGAAATAAACAAAAATTAGTGTAGCATGACCACTACCAAATGAGTTGTTCACACTTTACATAAAGAATTGTAAAAATGGATATTATAAGACCCTTCTGGTCTTCTATTCCCTCCCCATTACTACATATTTCTTTGTGAAAGCTACTTTTCTGCCTAAGGAAAGGGAAACTCTAAAAGGAGTAGCCATTTGGCCCAGTTTTTTATGTCTTTTTTATAGACACATGATATTTGACTTTATGTCACTTGCCAACTCTCTTTTCATAGTTCAGACCATCAAGCACTAAGATTATTAGTGAAAAAAAATTAAGAAAAAATGGCAGAGATATACAACATTTGGACTCAGATTGCCCTTTCCTCTTGTAATTTCTACAGGACAAAGTTTATTAGGTCCTGCCTGAAAACCTTCTGACAAAGATTTGCCTCGGGAGATATATAATTTTGAGGAAAATTCCTCAGAGCAGTCCCATATCTGCTCTAACTTTGGTGGCTTCCTTAAGTGAAGTCACGCTGCATGCATTCCTGCCCTGGAGCGTAGTTACCAGTATGCACTATCCACTGAAGAAGTCAATGACAAATTCAGTGTCACCTGATGCTGCACAGATCCAGAAAAGGGACACTAAACATTTCCTCTACCAGCTCCCATCATAAATGAGAGTCAAAACTGACGTAGCTTGTGTCACAGCTTTCCACAACAATAGAGGAAATGGGGAAAAGCCAGTTTGAGGTAAAGAGGTCTGAGATAAAATGGGGTAAAGAGGTCTGAGATAAAGCTCTACGCCTTGCAGGTTGTTTCCTATGAGTAGAAGTTAATCTAGACTAGACCTTCAGCTCTAGTGACAGTACCAAATGAGAATTTTACTGCTTTTTCTTTTTTTTTTTTCCTGTTTTGCTTTTAAAGAATTAGCTTTTCTAACACATACACTTAAAATAATGTCATAAATTATAAATTAAGTCTGTAAAATATAGTTGAGCAACAGTGAAATAAATTCTCAGCAGTAATACTGAATATCTCTTCACAATACATTTGAAGTCCTAAAACACTTTCAGAGATGTTTCAGGAATCTTTTCAGCCAGGCTCTCAGGCTGCATATCGGTTGGTTTAACTGTTTTGCATACTACATTGCAAATGTATTTAATGCACTTATTTATTGCCTAATTCCCTTTAGATTCTGTTATGTATGGACGACATTTTTTATATACCAACTCTGCCAAAAGCTTTAAATAAAGTTAATTTGTAACATTACAGCTCTATTCAGCTTTTCAAGGTTGCAAAACAAATAGTTTCCAGGCTTAACATAAGGCTTTAATCAAGGAAAAAAATCTCAAATCAACCAAGAAACAAATAAAAATCTTATAAAGGGCATTTTTGTTTTCACAAGAGATCTTTTCTTGCATAGTCAGTCACAAAAAAAAGAAGTCCAGCTGCCCCCGAACTTAATAAGGTCTGCAATGATGCCTTACTACTAGCAACGAGAACACCATCGGTATCAATAAGAATCACAGCAATGAGGAAAAAATAACAGGTCACAGTTACATGGTCAATCAAAAAGCTATCTCTGCCTACCAGTCTTCAAAATTTCATTATGGCTCATGGGATATTTAATACATTTTTCTTGAAAATATAATCCCAAGGTTTGTGATGATACTGAATCCATCAAGTTTAATTTTTAAAAGTTTCTATCCCATGAAACTTCTAAGAAACATTTAAAAACTAAACTCCATGCATTCAGGGGAAAACAAAAAAAAAAAATCAAAAAACCCTCAAACCAAACCAAACAACAAAAAAAGAAACAAAAAAAAAACAAAACAAACCAGAGGCAATATTTTTTTATTTTTTTTTAAATCTACACTTTTTAAACTTGTTGCCAGATTCTGTACACTTGGAAAGGGATTCAAACCTCAGCTTAAGATGCTGCTCAAGGCAGTTGTGTAGACACCAGTTCTGCACAATAGCCCTTGCAGGGAAAAGAAAGACCGGCAGCTGCCAGGAATAAGGGTTCCCACTTACACTGCCGCACATTTCCTAAAAATAGGAGTTGAGCAGGTCTCCTTCTCTTCTCATCAGCTATTTAGGGGACTTGGTTGACCCCTAAAGTTAGATGAGAATTCTTTCATCCCAAGTTCTAAACTAAGAATACCTTCCAGCCTGTGCACTGGATTTTTTAGGTGAGACACAGGGCACGCAGATCTGAGCCCACCCTTTAATCCCGAGGTTCAATCTGCCGGGCCAAAGCGATTCTGGACAGTGGCAGTGAGGTCCTCCTCAGGACGTAGGCAGATTGCCCCCTTGCAGGGCTAACGAGCTCTGCCTGCCCGGGGAGCATCCCCGACCGGGAATCGAACCCGGGCAAACTAAGAATAAAGCAACAGTTAAATCTCCTAAGCTATGCATTGATTAATTAATATAAAAAAAAAAATTAAATGTGCAGGAATACTTTAATCTAAGGGACATTTTTAGTTCTATTATAATTTATTACTTATGCAGGATACAAGCCTTACTATATATCCTGATACAACAAAACTAATTAATTAACCTTTAACACAAAATCAGGGCTAAGAAATCAATTTCATTTTCTATTACTACAAAACCAAAATGATTTCAGGAAAAATGCTACATCATCTTTTCACCACCAGCGGTCCAATAGTAGCTACAACAGCCAAACCACAGAAAGGTTTAATTTCTTGTGCAGGTTATCATATGACAATAAACATCTCTGACATGGCAGCCTCAGAAATAACAAATTTCCTAAATTGAAACGACTGCCAAGAACCAAGTTCTGTGTAATGAACTTGCCCACTTTCTGGTGTTTCATATGTTCCTGTTTTTACATGATATCACGAGAAGTCAGCATGACTCTAATACACACTTTAAGAAAAATTACATGGTTTATGTTATGATTGTTATTAAAGGAAAACATCACATAAAATATTTAATATCTCCAGTCACATTGTATGATTCTAACTTTTGTTTTTACAAACAAGGGAGTACTTTCACTGGAATAATTCTTTTCTACCAGGGTTTTCCAGTTCAGAGATAACTACTGTAAGGTTACCCAAGAAGATCTTAAATCCCTGTGGCTTGACACAAGTAACATATTGCCAGAAAGCCTCACCCCTCACAGGGCTCTATTATTATACATATTTGTAGTCCAGCAGGAAAGAATGACAGTGAGTCAGCCACAGTCACTGCCCCAGGGAGATGATCCCTACTTGATGTCAATCACAGTGGAGATTCTCTCACTCTTTTACTTGCAGAAAGGCTACAATGGCCAAGGGAGTTTCAGGAATGCAGTTAGCACTGAGCCACAAGAGGTCCTGCCTAAGTGTGCACATTTAGGGCTTAAATGCTATTATAATGATGCTACTGAAACAGTGTATTACCAAAGGTTTCACTTAAAGGAAAATTTTACTAAGCTTTATAAAAGGTCAAGTTCTAGGGTACTAGGACAAGTAGTTTCCCCTTCTGCTGATATACAAAATACATTCTTTGGGTCTGAATTAGTGAAAACAGCCTCTGCTTTTCCTAAACCCAAGACAGCCGGCTTCATTTCCTATTGTGGCAGCTTAACCTAATTTCTTATACAAGAAAAAAAGGGTGGCTGAAGGAACATAAGAGGAAACATTGATGCCTTCAGCCATGGAGTAAGACAGACATTCATCTGCAACATCTTCACTGGAACTGTACAGGATTACTCAGTCTAAGGTCTGATTTTGAACTCTTTGTAATGATGACGATCCTAATAATAATAATGTGTTTGGAACAGGCGAATGCAGCTTAAATAGTAGTGCTGGAGTCATCATTAAACTACCTGTGTGTTCCTGACGTTAGACCACAGCAGGATCACTGTGGATTGCTGGTACACTTCAGTATCTGCAAGAATCTGCTCAGCAGGGGCATTCAAAATGCTGCTCCCATAGGTATTTGCACATGTAGAGCCTATTAACATCAGGCATAAAGACAGGCACACAGCCAAACATCTCACCTACCTTCTTCAGACCCATCCTTTGTTGAAATTCCCCAATTTCACAAGGATTCAGGTGGATTTAAAACACATGTCATACAAAACAGAGTATCACATCACATTTTTTCACGGAATACACTTGCTTTCCAAAGGTTTTGTGAAGCAAGACATTGTATTTTTATTAAGATCCATTATTATTTTCATTATCTTTGCTGCTACCATTATCACTTGATAGTAAAATGAAGCACGGAAATTGGATGGGCAAAGAAAACACTCTGATCAGGGGAAAAGTATAAATTTTAAATATGCTGTTGCATCTACAGACTTACTTGGAATTACAAATACACTTTGTTTCTATAAATTGAAAACTACTTTAAACCAGTGATGAAGTTATTTCTTCATCAAGGAAGTTAATATGTTTTTCAGATAATTGTGGATTATAATGTGTGGACAATGAAAGGAAAAGTACTTATTTCTGTGAATTGTTAACTTGCTGGTGGTTCTGCTCTAACATTAATTCTCTGCAGGTATTGCTTACAAGGGGGTTTATGGTACAAAGAACATATATTGAAATATATAATATATATTGAAAAATTTGCCTTTAATTCAAAACTTTTTAACTAATTCCTGCACTGTTACAGGAATATACTAAGGCATCTGAAGCCATAAAAAGAATTTAAGATCTCCCATAAAACTTAATAATGGAAAAACTGGTTTGTCTCAAAATATACAAAAATAATTGGACTGAGATGTTACATGCCAGGTTTCCACTTGGGGAAAAAAAAAAAAAAATTAGTGATTCCGACTACTACAAAATACTGAAAATGAAGGTCCATAATGGAAATGCTAACCAACTATTTACTTCACCCATGCTAGCTAGACATATAGCTCTCAGACACTCTCTAAAAATCTGAAGCTTTCTTTGATAAATTCTGCTTCCATAACCAAAAATAAATAATCACCTTTCCCAGATTTTAAGATATAAGCAGAGAAACTCCTATCTTGCAAATTTCCTGACTTCCCAAAATAGTCTGGAAGCAGGAATTATTGTAAGTGAAGCTGTATTATAAGAAGTGCTAATTTTTTTTTTTTTTTTTGAGAGATCATCCTTTGAAGAGGTCACCAAAGCCAAAATATAATTACAAAGTTAATATTCTCTTTTCAGGGCAAATTGAAGGCATTTGTTTCAGATTATCTATCCAATACAAGATGGGGAAATACCTATCTAATCAAATCAAGCATGGTTCATATAATGGTTTAGCAAAAGACACTGTATCTGACACTTCCAGAAATGATTCAGATATTTGGGTACAGTAATTTCTGTACAGCAGTAGGCCAAGGCCAAACATGAAATGAAACTCATCATTAATGTAAAATCCTTTAGCCTATGCTGCTCTTGAGACTTTTTCACTAGATCCTTTCAACCGGGAATCAAACAGCTTATTTGTGATTCATGTTTTAGCCTTTTCTGGGAGTGGTTCCCAGTATAGCAGTCTTTGCCAACAGGACCAAATCACAGTCTTCGGGAGCCTGTTCCAGATTCAGCCCAATGATTCAAGCTCCCACCTGCTTTTAAAGGGGTAAACCCTTCTCTGTGGAACTATTAACCTGACATGTCTCCAGTCTAGACTAATAATTATGTTAAGAACCGAGTGAGTCCATTATCCACATGGAATGGGTGGAGGCTCTGATAAACCAGTAATAATAGGCGTCAGACTAGTCACCAAGGATTGTTCTCACTTGCTTTCTTATAAAAGGGAACTTTAGGCTCATTCAAGAATTCTGCTTCCATTGGGACTGACAGTGTGTTTATTTCCATCAAAGGCAAGGGACTGCCCTGTAGCGCATATAAAATGGGAAATGGAATATTGTTCAACAAAGGCTGACCTGCTCCTGTAGATTTTTGTCAACACTGCTTTTGTTCAAAATGGGAAGCAGTGTTCCTCTAATTGTACCATTTCAATTCTTCTCATTGCAGTATTCTAATGGATGCATTCATTTTTCTATGCTTTGGGAAAAAAAAAAACCACACACAAGGAAAACAAGTGTTGAGAACTGGAAAGAAACTGGTGACCCTCAGTAGGAAAAAAGTAGTGCCCAATTCACAAGGTGGCAGTTTTGAAACTCAAGTTTCCCAGGCCCCATCTCAGCAGAGGGCCTGTCAGAGGCACAGTTTCCAGCAGGAGCACCAAGGCTGAAGGAGCTGGAGCTCCGGCAGGAACCCGCGGCTCCATCCTCCCGCCGGGCCCGCGGGAGCGGGGGATGTGCTCCCGGCTGCCCTCTACTGGCACCGGCAGCACGCACTGCTTACACAATCCTGCTGGCAGTCATCTTTTACTGCATGCAGACAGCCCCACTGTCCAATACACACAACCCTTTGCTAACCAACCTCAGCCTATCCAGAGCTCTTAAAATGGTTTTTCCAAGTCAAGACTGTTAACCAAAGTATCTAGCTATACAGAAAATTCTTTATCCCATTTTGAAACCAGCAAGAAGAAAATAAATTTTCAAGCACTCTTTAGACAGAGGAAAATAAACCACATAGAGCACTATTATAAAATATTTGAATTATTTGCTTGCATTTTCCTTTCAAATATCTCAAAGAATTGCAAGGAGATTGAGATGCATTGTTATCACCATTTGTGACAGAGGGAAACCAAATGAGAAAACAAAAATACAGCTGTTTTATTTCTCACAAGCAAGGCTGTTACTGAAAAGGGAAATAAAATATTTCAGGAATTCTCATTTCTACATGATGTTTTTCATATCACTCTTAAAAATAGCATATTTGAACTGATTGCTTTCATATTAATTCATGAGTTTGACATTTTTATATAGCTGCACACAAACGTCTAATGAAAGATAAATTTATGACCTCTTTAAAAAATTTTGCTGATATCTAACTTTGCAGACTTATGTCAGAAGTAAGAACAATTACCTTCACTTATAGTAAAAATTTCTGTCATAAATGAACACTGCAGAATGAAGCACAGTCAGTTTCGTACACAGCCATACGCAAAGGTCCCAGCACAATGGCCACTGAGCAAATATCAGTCTTCAGCTCTCAGTGTCCTTTGAAGTTCGGATTTCTTTGAACAACAAAAATATATTTAACATCACCTAAAAAGCTCCAAACCTACTTAAAAAAAAGTGTTATTAGAAACAGCAACTTGCATGGTATGTTTCACTCCTGTGCAGCAAGTACTAAAAGATAACTACGCTTAAAATCACTATTCAATTTATAATGTTTTCATAATAAAAAAGCTTGACAATTCAAAGTGATGTTCTTCTTTCTCTTCTGTTCTTGGAAGTAACTACTCTAACAGGAAGTAGCAACCTAAGAGACTGAACCCTTTTAGGGAATAGAGATGTCAAACACAAACACAAAGAAGATAGAAGAAAAACTCTATGATTCAGTTAAAAAAAGCAAAGATGACCCTGAAGCTCTTGAAGATACCCAAATGTAGTAATATAAGAAATGGACATCACTGAAACAAGCAACAAAAAAAACTAATCAGGAAAGAAGATCTAGCCACAGGGCTTTGATTTCCTACTGATGAGAAGCAGTGTGCTACAGTCCCAAGAGAAGCACAGTAATTGGTGCGTTGGGAACATCCAACACTCATCCATTTTACAGCCCAGAGGACTGAGTTTAAGTTACACAATCTAACCCTTCCCAGGAGCATCAGCCTGGACTCTTTCCGGAGTACTGCCTCTCAGTCACTTTCAGCATCGCACTCAGGTTTGAGAAAGTGATACTTGCCATAGCATGCTCTTTTTATGTAACCCCCGGTGATCGAGGAACAAACCTTCCCACAAATCACTACGCTGTTAGTAAAGATAAGATCACTGAGAATGCAGAACAACTGCTTGCAGCATGACAAAGCTAAACTAGATAGTGCCATTCAGTGAGGTCACCTGTGAGGAAGGGCAGAGTAAGGGCTGTGGCCACAATGTCAGCAGGCTGGAAACATGACCAGAGCACTGCATAGCCCCCTTTTGTCAAGCTCATCACACACCTCTCTGTAAATAAATAACAATGGCTGTTACAATTTGGACTTAACAGGCTTTGCCAGTCTGAACTTAAAATGAAATTTCACTCATTTTAAGTAGGGTCTTGCTGCAACACAAACAGATATTTCATTATTAATGTATTTTTCAAGGCTATATGGATCTCCTATTGAAATTTCTGAAGTTGTTTCTGAAGGATTTTTAATTTTTTTTTTCCAATAGCTAGCTTTGTTCATTTATTTCCTAGTAGGTAAATTTGACTACTCAAGAAAAACCATTATGTTTGCCCTTCCAGTACTAATATTCTATTACTGATTCTGTCACCTCAGAAAGTGAGCAAAGAAAGCTAGTGGCCCGTGATTTGCTAAGTCCCTTGCCTGCCATAAGCTGTGCAGCTGTAAGCACTGCTCTCCTGCAGGCTCTGTCCCTCATTTGTGAAGCAGAGGTAATAGCTACTCCTTGCTTGCACAATAGCTATAAGAAATCAAACACAATAAACCCTCGGGAACACTGTGGCCATAAGAAGAGTAAAGCAGCAAAGGTGAAAAGTCAGGACATATTTATTTTCCTGGCAGAGCACTGCTCTTAGAACAGTAAGGCAAACAACAGGCAAACGACCCTGGTGTAACAACAGGTGGGGTTGGTTGCAAGTAAGATGCATTGGGCCTGTTGCTGTTAACTGGTGTTGTTTCTGTTGCTAGCTTTGTGGGACACTGCGATCAAATAATTACTGTTTCCTTGGTTGCCAACTATATTTCTTTTATTAGTAATACCGACCTTTGTTTATTCTTCTTCCTCCCATGGGAAATTTCAACACATCTCCAGAAGGGATGTCATATGACTCTCATTTATAATGGGATCCCTCCCTTTCTTCCCAGGCAAGGCTCTCTCTTTCCTTTTTTTCTCCCTCTATATTTGTAGAGAGGAACACCAAGTTAATCCTCTGCTGTGTTCACATTCATGTGATCTGAACAAGATGAACAGATCAGCAGTTCTCACACATTTGCCTAGGAGACGTACAGCTGAAGAGAATTCATCTCAGACACCATTCTATTTGAACTGTTTAACATTCATTCTGACATTACCAACAGACTATAAAGAAAAGTAGTGCACATATATGTATATGGTATATATACATTTTTGTGGGTTTTTTCTTCCTTTAATGCAGAGAGTGTTTTCCGGGATTTTGCCTCCTTCATTTCTTGGCTCTTCTGCTCTTAATTTCCTACTAGTTCTCCCACCATGCTCTTTCCTTTCTCACCAATGCATGCATTTTATTATCTGTCCCAAACATTGCTCACTCACAGCCTACTTCTTGGTGTGGTTTTGTCTGCTTTTGTTACCCTCCCCACCCCCACCAAACACCTGATCGTCCTCTACCGAGTTTATTTTGCCTTCTTATCATGAACTACTACCCTTTGTCCTAGAAAATCCTTTTCTTTCACTAGGTCATCATGTACTTCTGTCATTCTCATTTGTAGCCCCCAGCTCCACTACTGGCAGCTCCTGCTGATGACAGATGTCTCACAATCAGCTGCAAGCCTGTTCTTGGCTCCAAGCCTGAGGGAAGCTCCAGACTTTTGTTCACATTTTCTCTTTGCAGCAGCATTTTTATACAGATGCAGCAAAGTCACCTTTTCCTGAAGTACAGCTTCTTGGAGAATTCCAGGTCTCTCTGCACCACCAAGACTGAATACCTGTAGAAACAGACTGAGAAAAATCGCAGACAATGCTATCCAGCAGGGTGAGTAAGTATGGATGGCATTTTGCCCTGGAAGCCCTGTTTTGAACAGTCAGAGCATGTTGGTGCATTATTTCATTGCCTAATATACACAGCAGAGGCTCCAGAACTGAGTGTGCAGATGAACCTTCATCACACCAACCCTAGGCTGCATACATCTTCCCCCATCATTTAGTGCAATACTTTCATCTCTTCTCATGACTCCTGTGCCATTCAACCTCAGTATTATCTTCCCCGACTCATTTCACCTACTTATCTTTGGCAAGCCATAAAGAATACATAATTGTCCAACGTGGAGCTAGATGAAGAGAGTCTGGTGTGTGCTAAGACATCAAGCAACTAGCAGGAAAGTCTACAAATTCAGATTAACTAGATATTCCAATGCTACACACATTTAGATTGGACTGGTGCCTATCTATCAGGTGCTGACAGCCAAATACCACAGTCTTGCAGCCTGCAAAAAAATGTCTCAAGGGGCTATATCTGTACAGATCCAATATAAAAAGTAATTTTATCAACTTTTGGCCTTTTTGTGCTATGTGCTCCCAAGCAAAGAAACCAACACCAAAGGACTTGCTAACTCAGCTCTACGTGATGTTACCGCACTGGCAAGTAACACTTTGCAATAAAAGGTCTGTGAACTAAGGCAGTGGCTGCTGAGAACTGGATGCCCACATGACCTGCTTTTGGCAAGAGCTTTACTTTCCTCTAGCTCTAGACTAGTCCTGCAGACTGAAGCCCAAATAGCAGAGAGAGTTCTACGCATCATCCGATTTCACAGAAACACAGAACAGTTCAGGATGAAAGGGACCTTTGGAGGTCAGCCTGTCCAACCTGCCCTGTTCAAGCAGAGCCACCTAGAGCTGATTGCCCAGGACCACGCCCAGAATATCTCCAAGCATGAACACTCTAAAACCTTCCTCGACAACCTTCTTTTTACTCTCACAGTAAAAGAAGTGTTTATGTTCGAACAGAATGTACCATATTCCAGCTTTTATTTTAGACTTAGTCTTATCCAAAAAAACCCCAGTTCACCCAGTTTGTGACTACTCCAAATGCAATCAAATTGATGTTTGAGAGATTTACTTCAACAGCAAAAATATAAGTTATTATTCTAGCTGAAATGTTATTGTAGATTTATTCCCTGTTTCATCTATACAACTGTGTTCTGCCACTCTTATTCACAGTCACCAGTGCCGGCCTTTAAAAAGTGATGTGTAATATAGTATTTCTTCAAATATTTTAACATTGTATGGGCAACTTTTTCTGCTTCCCCAACTCAAAAAACAGGACACAAAAGAAAATACAGAGAACTGTCCAAATGCAAATATACCACCAGACTACACATTGCAATGATTTAAACAATAGAAGCATATGTTTTATCCATTCAAAAGCTGGTCATAATGCAGGTAAGAGATAAAGAAAAAATGTGCTTTCCATTCCACATTTACTTTGTTTCCCACATTACCAAGATTATATCCTGAGACTTCTTAAAGCCACAATTAACATGTGTGATAGAAACATGAAAACAACTTTACCAAACTTGTACACCAACACAAAACACTGCCAATGACCAGAAACCACACAGACGTTGGTGCCAGGTATATCTCTGGATCCGTACATCTAGGCAGTAGATACTCCATGCATTTAGAACCTGGTTTTGTTCTAACACAGCATCATCTTAGACCCAAATGAACCAAACCCATTGTGAAATCAGTGCCCAGCTAAGATGACGGCCGATGAAAGAGACTGTGCAGAGACACTACAGAATGTGTAGCTGAGTGCAGCATGGCACGACACTATGTAAGCAGTGGGCTGGATGCTACACATGCTGAGAGTGCCCCGTGTTCAGAGCTTTTGTGATTCATCAAGACAGTCCTGTTCCAGTACTGCTGAGGTCATGGTTTTGGTTACAGCTCTGTGGCAGATCATCAGCTGGGAAAAGTCAGCCAGATCTCTCATGAAAATACTATTCTGTTTGACCTGTAGAATTGCTATCATTGCAATTTAAAAATTATCAAATAATCTGCAGACAAGTACTACTGATATAATTTAGGAATAAAAGACATAAGGAACAATAATAGAGGAAAATAACACATGCCACAATATTTTCGGTCTTCCAAAAAGAGTGAAGATACACTCAAATCAAAACTCCCAGAAGAACGGACTGCAAAATGTCTATTTCCTCCTTGGTATTTTATTGCTCTTCAGACCATGAAGAAAAACATCTACAAGTCCAGGCTCTCAGCTTCTGCCATTCTAGCGAGATTTTTCTCAAAAAGTTTCAAAAGTAAAACTTCTGTTAAAACAAAACTGTAAAATAAAATTGCATCCTGACGAAAAACTTTATTCCTTCAACCTTTAACCTAACAAGTCAGGGAAATTAATTAACAAATCAACTTGCAAAACAAAGCACTACTTTTGTGAACACTAGAGGCAGAAACTGGCACTCAGAAGACTTCCTGCTAAACTGGCTTGCTCATGTCTTATATTTTTTAACTAAACATAAGCGGTATTTTCACTCCAATACGTAGAAGTTTTAAAGTTCATCAATTTGAATGGTGATTAGAAAAAAAAAAAGATTAACGTTTCATCTGACCCTTTTTGGACAAAATTTTAACAGAATAGCTTTTAACATTAAATAAAGCTTCAGGGTCGATTCCCATTAATTGTGGTAGCATTGATTTAATTTTTAAGTGTAGGTAGGATGCTTTTCCCATAACTGCAGCCCTATTTTTATCATAAACATGTTGCTTCTTGACCACTTTAAAAAAAAAGAAAAAAAGTAATAACTCCGAGTCATTTTCATACAGAAAAAGTGGTGTTACTAGAGATATTATTGTGTTTAAAGAAATAAGCAGGAAAAAAACAGGAAAAATCATGATCACAGATAAAATATGCAAAACATTTTGAATATAAAAAATCCACAGCCAGTATTTAATCCAAATACTTTTTTCAGAATTAAACATAATTTAGGAATTAATCAAATACACATGCTAACTAGGAGGCACCAAGCCAAGAGGAAATGCTGTACAAGGAGGCGTGGCTGTCGCCCCGTTAAAGCCGAGGTGTCTGAGTCAGCACCACCAAGGTGGCATCTTCATCTATTCAGGAGCCAAAAACTGGGAGTCCTCTCCTGAGGGCAGTGCCTACCGTAGCCTTTGAAGAACAGAACACGGCTCACTCCTTTTGAAACGCAGCTGCTGTGGGAGGGGAAATGTTATACAACACCCAAGCAGTCACAGCACCTGCCAAGTTTTGTGCTCCAGCTCTCAGGGTTAGCCCTGTCTCTTTTCTCATGATTATGTAACAAAATTTAAAACTAGTCTGTTGAATAGACTGAAATCCAGAGCAACTTGCTCTCCCGCTTCCAGAGTATCACTGACATTAGGTTACAACATGTTGCCTCCTGTCCCTGAACATTCATTTTCTATTTTGTGAAATCTGGGAGGACACAGAGGGGAACTTTGCCCCTAGCTCCCTTCTCACCTTCCTCCAGCCTAGACATTGGCCTGGTGATTACCATACAGTCATGGGAAGGAAGAGACATTGATATGAATGAGGACACACCTGAATACCATTTTCCTGCTTGTCCAACTAGTCTAGCCACTATGTTAACCACTGAATCACCAGCAACCTGGTTTTGAATAACAGTGTTTGCTGCTACTCTGGTTTGTTTTGTTCATGGGTTTTGGGTTTTTTTAAAGGCATTATCCCAGTATTCACACTGGATCAGTCCCTCATGAGGCTTAGATGACACCTCAACTCATTTCTGATTGGCTTAAATCCCTAGTCACACATACCAACACTATAACTGCTATGAAGGCCTTCACATAAATGAGAGCATGGTTACTGAGTTAAAGTAGCTCTATGATTATGCAGCTGCTCAGGAAGGTTGGATGGACTTTTATTATTGCCAGTCTTTGACAGACCAAATCATAAGTCCATATATAAATACTTACATGTGCTCTTAAATGTGCATACTTCACATGGTATCAATGATAGCGAAAAAAAAAAATTCTGATAAAAAGGTACATTACTATGAATCACTATGGTTTGCAGATCAGTGTCTCAAGTTGTGATCAAAACTTGTATTCACCACTTCTAACAGCATTCAAGAGCTTTTGTTTAGGACCTAAATAGACTAGGCACTGCAAACAAAGCGTACAAATAAACATTCCTTTCCCTCCTTCCATGTAGACAGAAAAAAGTAGTCCAAAAGTTGAAAAAAAGTCGTTAATGGGCTTACATAAAACAAAACTCATAAAATGTCCTCTGACATTGACAATTAATGTAATTTTTAAATTCCCACAGTGATCATAATTTGGCAATTTTATTTATTTTCTAAAACTAAATCTACATGGGAAAGAAACCAGATATTGTTTTAAACTAATTTGATTATCATATATCCACACACTAGTCCTGATTACTCAAGCTGTGCCTTTTTGCATATCCAAATTACAAAACACTTTCAACAGCATTCTGTACAGTATTGCTCATTTCAAAGGACATGATTATCATCTGTGAACATATGGAAAAGAGGACAATAGTTATTTTACCTAATAACTATACTTATGTATACAATCTACTCCACTTTCTTTTATAGGTATAATGTGAAACTCTTTCCATTTATTTAATTTCTCATTTTACAGCATTTCCTCTACATTCTTTCAATAAAAGTGTTTTCTCCCTTTTTAACAGTCCTTTGAAGCAGAGTTTTAGTGACTTTTTCTCTCAAGTTTTAGAAAGGATATTTCTCTTTCTGCCAACTGTTCCATGCTGCTGCCATGCCTTCCTCACAGCTGTTCTGCCAGTTTCCCGGGTGCTTCATCTCCCTACCTCTGCAGCTTAGCAGCTCAGAACTCCACAGAGCTGCTCAAAGAGAAACAAAGCACCCGATAAAAAACGCATAAGCACAACAAGCAACTCCAGCATTAAGTATAAAAAAAATCGTTAAAAAGTGACTAAGTGATGCAACTTTTACTCCTCTACAGCTTCTGTGATCTACGTGACATGAATCGCAGTGCTGACTCAGAATAAAATATAAAAACTAACCCCCCCCCCCACACACACACCTGTATTCATAGTTCTGACCTCTGGTTGAACCAGCTACTTTGAAAGAACCAATACACATTTAAACCACCTTTTTCTGCTTAGCTCTTCTGTGCTACTTCTGCCCTCTTACTATTGTGAGGCAGACTACACCAGATGACAGCAAATTACATACCAAACACCTTATCCTATTATGCTCTTGCTTTCTTCCCCTGCTTGCCCTCCAGAGTTCTTCTATTTTAGACCTATTGCAAAGATCCCACATCCAGCTGTGCCACACTAGCACAACCCAAAATAATCCACCTTTAATCTCCCAAGATCCCTCTTGACCCAGCTAATGACAGAAGTGGTGGTGTAAGGAAGAGCAGGTACAATCTGGAGATTATAAGAACACAGTATCACCATGGAGCTACCCCAAAATGCCTATGGGTTGAGGGATTTCATGTGATGACAGTAGCCAAGGTAAAGAAGGGTGAGGTGCTTTAATTATGCCACCATTTGGCTGTCAAATAAGGTATTTTCCAACTCCAGGGCAACTGTTTTAAGAAGCAAATGATGCATTTTAATATACAGAGATACATTAAAATGGGAAAAAAATGCAAAAACACAAGGGTGCATGGAAATTCAGGATGGCTTGCAAACTGAGAATAAAACACGTACTTACATGGGATCAAACCCACAAAAATTCTAATATTATTTAATAAAAAAAAAATTGCATTACTTTAATCAAATATTGAAAATTTTGAAAAGAAACTAACAAGGGAAATCACTATCTTCTTTTTTAATTAACTGAAAACAAGAAATTAAATTATGTAATTAATCAAAGTTTTTACATTTAGTATTTACTAAAAAGTTCCTTTTGGTACTGTAATTCCATATCAATTGTAATTATATCCAGGTGGGGAAAAAAAAAAACAACACCTAAATATTAATATTGTACTACTATTAAGCTGGGAAATAAAAGGTGAAAGAATTTAAGGAAAAAAAAGCAATCAAACTACCAAACTTTAAAGTAAAAAGAAATCATAGATAGCAATGTTCTTCTACTAATTTTTCATCTATTAGGAATGTATTTTTTAAGAGGAAAAAGAGCTTTTTCCAGAAGTTCTATAATTTAAATAAATAAGAAGGTAAATAGACTAATGACTTTAAACTATTACAGGTATTAACAATCTTGTGTTCTTATTAATTTGGAAACTTAAAAAAAGTGAGATGGAACGATACAGTAATAGATTGGAGAAAATTATTTCATTAATCTATACAATTCCTTAATTGCACACAATCGATCATAATTAATTGTTCTCATAAAATATTGCATATTGCATTTTATAGCTCTGATGAGTCAATATTACTAAATAGGAATAAAATTCTGCTGATGAAATTGGTACTTCTTCAGACAACTGAGGTTGTCTAAAATAGCAATAAATACAGGTCCAGCTTATAGTGATTTATCAAGGAGAAACCTTGGTTTATGATAACTATTAAAAAAAACTCATTTATAGTTGTAAATGACTGTAAAATAATTAATTCTGCCCCTTCCTCCCTGCCACATCTCAGGTCAAGTTTGGTACACCCACTATGATATGTAATACTAAAAAAAGTAATGATTCATTTTTTACCCAGAACCTGATGCACCGTAGGAATTTAAAAGCTCCAGTACACACTTGTAGCAAATTGCTGCAGGAAAGGTGCCAGCTAGAAACTCACCTACCCAGTCAGGGGCTAAAAGGTCTGATTATCAACTTCCTTAGTTACCTATTGCATGAGCTTCCCCAGGGCTAGGGACAAACAAGTGTGCCCAGGGCCTGTGGCCCTGGAATTCCTGCCGTGCAGGTTTCACCATGTCTATTACTCTGCTGTTACTTGCACAGTGACCTGTCAAAAAGATGCTTCCATTTTATTTATTTTTGGTACTAAACAGACTAAGACTGAATTTTGAAATAAGACTTCCTTTAAGAAAAATAAGGCAAATCAATTAAATGAATTAGAAGAAAAGACCTTTAAGTGAGATTGGATTTTGTCCAACGGCTAAAGGAATCTTTTGCAAGCTTAGTAAAAGTACTTAGAAAAAATGGAGACCTATTTAAAAAAAAAAAAAAAAGCACACAAGTTGTGAAAGATGTCAAGGAGCTAAAATTTTGGCTCAGAGTAAAGAATGAGGTTAACTATCTATAGATTGCACCAGTTTACTAAAATAAAGAATAACACTAGTTCCAAATTTTGTCATAGCAGAAACGGCTAACAATCACATGTCAGAACTGGGATAAAAACATCCTACACAGATGCCTACAGAACCACTGAGTTCATACTCCCTGCCTGACCTGGATACCACAGAGTTCATACTCTCCTATGCTTACACACCTGTTGCTAACACTGGACAATAACGGGTACGGGTAAATATATTTAAATACGACCAAGCCTGCCCTTCCCTGTGCCACACTGGAGACAAGCTACAAGGAAACAGACCCCTAGAACCCTGGGCATCTCATCGGCCTCACCGACACAGCTGGATCGAAGCTGAAATCGGGATTGACGTCCCCTCAGCTCGGTCGACGCTGGAACTGACGACTTTTCAATCTTTAATTCATCTTTCCCTCTTTAATTCCTCTCTTCCCTTTCACCCTTCCCTTTTATCCAAAACCCACTGTCGTGTGCTTATACAGTCGGGCAGGGACTAACATACTAATTTCTTTGCGTACTAATTTCAAGTGCGTAATTCACTGACAAAACTTTCTGGTTGTTTGCGACCCTCTGACTTTTGTCCTTCCTTTAGACCAATGACCATTTACCAATCTCAGGTGATTCTTTCCCTGTAGGGTGGGTCTTCACAGTGGTGCAACAGAGGCCTCAAAAACTCATTTTCACAATTTAGCGGGGGCTTTAAGTGTTTTTCGCAACTTCCGTAATCTGCACTGATAATTCCCTCTGTTCCCCGTAGAAAAATAAAACAAAAATAAAATAATCAGTGCTTGAGACAATTTTCAATTAAAGGAAACACAGCAATGCTTTCGTAGGGGACCCCTCGGCCGGCGCGCCCTCCGCCACTGCTGCCGAGGGGCTCGCTCCGAGCGGCGCTCGCTATTGGCTGACGAACATTACCGAGTGCTCTCGTGCTGCTCCGGCACGGTGCCGGAGGCGGCGGGGAGGGGAGCGAACGGCTCGAGCACGGCGCGGTGCATTGTGGGGCGGGAGAGGAGAGTCACTGCTCAGCCAGGGCCGCCATCTTGGCTGCGTCCGGACTCGCTCCTGCTCCCGGGGCCTGTTCCTTCTCCTCGCAGCGCAAAGCGGTGGAAAGGAAGAGGACGAAGGGCCCGCCCGGGCGGTGCTGATGCGCGCAGAGCCTCCTCGCACCTTTCCCGGGCGCCGCTAGCAAAGGGGGTGGGGGTGGTCGAGCGGTCGCCGGCGCGGCCTCTCCTCTGCCGGGATGGGTCGGTCCCGCAGCCGGAGCTCCTCCCGCTCCAAGCACACCAAGAGCTCCAAGCACAACAAGAAGAACCGGAGCCGATCGCGGTCCCGTTCCCGAGAAAAGGAGCGGGCACGAAAGCGCTCCAAGTCCCGGGAGAGCAAGCGGAACCGGCGCCGGGAGTCCCGCTCCCGCTCGCGCTCTAACACGGCCCCCTCCTCCCGGCGCGATCGGGACCGGGACCGCGACCGCGCCTCCTCCCCCCCCGACCGTATCGACATCTTCGGGCGCACGGTGAGCAAGCGCAGCAGCTTGGACGAGAAACAGAAGCGGGAGGAGGAGGAGAAAAAAGCGGAGTTCGAGCGGCAGCGGAAAATGTGAGCCCTGGGCCTGCGCTGGGGACGAGGGGGGTGGTGAGGGATGGAGGAGGAAGGGAGGTGCTCCGTGCCGCGGTGCCTTTCTCCCCGCGCCTTCTTCCTGCGGGTTAGAGCGGTACAGGCGTTTAGGCCTTCGCTGAGGCCTACCCAATGCCTGTTTTCCCGCCATCCGCCCCTTTCTCAAAGCCCGGCTCCCTCAGGTGCGTTAGGAGCCGCCCACTCGGGATGCGAGCCCTCCGCACGCCTCCTCCCTCTCGGCCGGGTCTGCCCGCTTCCCATCGGCCGTCGCTGGTCTCTCTCTCCCGCGCTGCTCCTAAACTTCCCTCTGCGGCGGAGGCCTCGGCGCCCCTGAGGCTTTGTGCTGCACTGCCACACGCCCGCCCCTCCCCTCCGTGGCGTGGAGCTTGTTACGCGTCGAGCGGAGGCATCTGGAGTTGCTCGACTGGGGGTTTCGAGAAATACTATGCAGCTGCTGTATTAACACAGTGGGTTTACTTTCTTGCCAAATGGGACGGTGAGATCGGGTAACTTGTTTCATTTAAAACCTTGCCTTTTTTTCAGTTTATGTTATGCGGAGTGTGGTTATTTATTAAGTCTGCAGATATAAATACTATTTTAATAAACGATGGCGGTGGTGCATTAATATCTCTAGCAACATATAAAATTATAAAACAGACCTTTATGCAGCAGAGAAGAGAATGGTTTGAAGGGTTGTTGTCAGGTGATTCTTTTTCTTCGAACACTACCCTTGCTCATTGGACCACCTGATCCAGAAATAGCACCTGTTCGTACATGCGAAGCCAAGTAGTGCTGTTAATTCTCAGGTGGAGCTTTGCTTCAGCCATATCGTTCTCAGGAAATACTAGTTGTCACTGTCCGGCTTGGTGACCCCAAGTTGTCGAAGATAATCAGCTTTGCTAACTTAAGAGTTTTGACAGTGATATCGTCAACAACTTCCACAGTAACACACACACGTGAAAATTGACATATTTTGACATACCCATCCTCGGTTTGTGGTTTAGAATTTACTCAGTACTTAAATTAAGAAGAATATTCTGTGCATAGCTACTATGAAGAATTAGAATGTGTTTAACAATTTGAGAATAGAATGAATAGTTTATTCTAGTACTTACAAGCTGGTTTAGTTCATGTGTAAGTAAATTTTCTATTTAGCTTTGAAATTTTACAACTCATGAAGAATTTATAGGAGGAGTATGATATTTGATACTTGTTACAGAATAGTAGACATTTGAGGAAGAATCAGTTTTGGAAAATACAGGGCATGGAATTTTGATACTCCTATAATACACTTCAAATTTGAAAAAGAAAAAGCAATAAAACTTAGTAGAGTAGAAAAGTATTTTAATAAGTTATCTGTGAGTTGTGTCATGTATGTTAGTATAGATTCATGTTAGATAAGGAAAGAAGTACTTCCTTTCTGATTGAATAAATTAGTGGGCAGTTCATAGATTAGAAGTGACTTTCTTCTCATGTGTTGTTCAAATCTCAATACACAGCCTAACTTCAGCCTTTGCCTATAATGCTAATTTTCTTGCCTTGCAAGTATGACTTTTTTCCCCTCAGAAACTTTGTAAAATGTTTCTTTTCTGCAAATTTCATACAATTAGTCTTTAAGAAATAAATGGATCATACTAAAAATAGTTTTTACATTAGTGACTTATCTTTTGCTCTGGAGTCGTAACTCAGTAGGGCAGGATGATGAAATGATAAAACGCTGTAAGTTCATGTGATTTAAAAAAACAGTTGGTATACTACAGAATAAATCACTGAGATTTATATCTGTGATTATAGTTATATTTTCTTGATAAGATCTAAGCCATTGTAATATTATCATTGCTTATATGTCTAAAAATACATTTGATTGGTTTAATTAAATCTGAGTGGAATTTTTTTGAGTGAGAAGGATAAAATGTGTGCAGGCACAAGTGTTTGAGTACATCATCAATTGCTGAGGATGAGTATCGTATTTTTGTAACTATCGACTATCTAAAGTCAATTTTTTTCTAGATTTCCTGATGTTAAACATAAAGCTATAATAGTTTAATAAAACATGAGAATATGAACTTTTTGACAATTTATTTCTCTAGAATAGACTCTAAAGTATGATAAAATTTCCTGTATTGGCACAGGATGGTGAGAGTGCTGCTGAATAAATACTTGTAAGAGGGAAGGAAAACCTTCTAAAATAAAATTTTATTTAGTATATAAAGGATGTTTAAACATTTGTCCACAAAGGGTCATAGCTTGGCAGAGATACATTGACAGAATGGGTTTGATGCATTTTTCTGGGAGTAGTCTAGGTTTTTTGTTTGTCTTACATTGTTTTGGGGTTTTTTTTCTGAAAAAAATCACCTCAAGATATTTTGTGTCCATTTTGGAAAAGTGAATGCTGGTCTAATATGCCTCCAGCTAAGATTGCTATCTTTGGAGGATCATAAGACTAAAATTGGTCTTCTCTGGTTGAATGATTTGGTTGAGGGTTCGAAAACATTTTCCTGAAGGAGATCCACTTAGTTCAGTATAATTTTGAGAAGATGACCCACGAGCAAGGGAAATTATGAGCCTTTCACCTTTCACTTTTTCACCTAACATTTCCCATGTATATGTAGATTATTAATCCATACTTCATCATCTCCTTATTGCATATTTACCAGTTGTACCTTGGGTCATCTAAAAGTTGGTGAATTATGTAACTTCTTTTTTAAATTAGTTGCTTTTCAAATAAGATTAGAAAATACTTTCCAAATGAGATAGGAAAATGCAAACATTCTGAAAATGACAGGATATTAAGATACTACAACAGTAGTTGTCATTCTGAATCCTGAATTTTTGTTGCTGACAGGCCAGAAGATAAGTTTCATAAGATTGCTCTGTATTTCACAGAATATTTAAAATGAAAGTTCAATATCAAGTTTAAAACCAAAAGTCTTCTTCCCAAAGCTCATAATAATTCCAGATAAATAGTACTACATGAAATATTGAGTATTCACTGTTGTTCATCCTTGAATATCTAATTGTGACGTTGTACTAGTGATTACTACCTGGATTGTTTTTCTGTATTTGGAAATTAACCTGCAAATTTACCTAGTATTTTTGTATCCTTTTTAGTGAAAAATTAAAACAGTGATCAGGCTAAGTGATAATACTGCTGCTAAACTAAAATAAAGCAAGACACTTAAAAATATTTCTAAAATTCAGAACATGGAAAGCTGCAGTTTGCAAGGATTTATTTAGTGCTTGGTATTGATATTATTTATTTTGGATCATTATGGTAGAAACAGAATGCTGCAATAAAGAAAGTTAAGAGCTGAAGTACTTGAAATTTGTTAGGATAAATGATTGGATAACTAGGTTATAGGTATAACACCTGGAATTCTAAATTCTAAAATATTGAAATCACAAATTTTGTTGCTCTGTCTTTTATTTTAAGATACTGGAAATTAGTTTTGTGCCTCTAAGGTGGTGGCGTTATGGCAAATTTTAACAGGATGTTATTGCTTTATGTGAAGTTTGATATCATTTCGACTCCTGAAGGATGAGTGATGATCAAAATTGGGTGGGGTTTGGATTTTTTGGTGGAGGGGGGCTTGTGGTTGTTGGTTTGGGTTGCGGCTTTTTCTCTTTTTTCCTGTAATTGCAATCAAAAAGTGGTATGATAAGTTGCCTTCAGTTTAATCTGTTAGTATATAGAAAGATGCTAAATGTGGTATGGTCTGAATGGATTCTCTGTGATAGGAACATTGACTGCTTGAATATTCACTTTCTTTAGGTGTAGGGTAATAAAATATTCTTTAAATATATAATCTACGTGTAGAAGTTATTCAGTCGCATGGCTGATGCGGTGTGTTGAAGGAGTTTGTTTCAATGTGTACATTATTGATTAAAAATGTAATCTTCATGTTTGCATTTTGCAGTCGTCAACAAGAAATTGAAGAGAAACTCATAGAGGAAGAAACTGCTCGAAGAGTGGAAGAACTTGTAGCTAAACGCGTAGAAGAAGAGTTGGAGAAAAGAAAGGATGAGATTGAGCGAGAGGTTCTCCGCAGGGTGGAGGAGGCTAAGCGCATCATGGAAAAACAGTTGCTCGAAGAACTCGAGCGACAGCGACAAGCTGAACTTGCAGCACAAAAAGCCAGAGAGGTAACGCTCGGTCGTTTGGAAAGTAGAGACAGTCCATGGCAAAACTTTCAGTGTCGGTTTGTGCCTCCTGTTCGGTTCAGAAAGAGATGGAATACAGCAAATCTAATTCCCTTCTCATGTAAACTTGCATTGCTGCGAAACTTAATTTCTAGCCTATTCAGAGGAGCTCACTGATATTTAAACAGTTACTCTCCTAAAACCTGAACAAGGATACTTGATTCTTAATGGAACTGACCTACATATTTCAGAATTGTTTGAAACTTTTGCCATGGCTGCAGGATTTATCAGCAGTCCTTTCATTTTGGGGAAGGGTATTGAAAAATCTGTAATTATGTATCCTTCATTTGTTTCATTTTGTTTACCTAGACTGTAAGAGGCTTTTGCCTTCAGTCAGGCAAAAAGCAGGGTCCAGCAGTGAGCTGCAGTACCTGTCTTTAACAAATAGGTTTCTTATTCTTCATTTAAAATGAACATTTTCCTTGAGCATACATTGGACTAATTCTGGGACTTCAAGCATAAGCCCATCCACGTCTTCACGAAGGATCTCTGTCCAAATCATTATATCCATTTTTAATAACTACTAACAACTCCTTTTTTTCTCCCTAGAAGTTATAAAAGAGCAGGTTGCCCTTGTCTGAAGTCAAGCTGAATGTGTGACTTGGGTTTTTGGGGCTTTTTTTGTTGTTTTGTTTTTTAATCAGCAGCTGGAGCAGAAGCTGAAAATGTCTTTCTGTGAGACAGTAATTTGCTACTAAAGGCGTTGATGCCTGCCTGCACCAATCATTCCAGGATCTAGAAATTTCAAGACAAACTTCAAACTGTAGAGGAAATTTGTGTTAAATAGTCTTAAGTGTCAAATGCTTTTTTCACTCTGTTTGTCCTACACAGTTTATTTTAAATTAATATTTTGATTGGCTTACAAAAGGAGAGACAGTAGCAATGCAGCTTTTCCCTTCATACTAGATGTGACTTGTCAGTCACATAGTATCAAATTAAATGGAAACAAATGGAATGCTGAGTTACAATAAATATTAAAAACAATAAATTATACTTTTTTGCAAATTAAGACTTCAATATCAAAGAGTTTAAGTCGAATTTACATGTTCATAGTCAGCAAATTCTTCATATTTAGAGGTTTTCATTTAATCAGATGAATGACTTGATTTTTTTCAAAAAAGTATTTTGGTATTGTTGTTATGTGGAGAAGTCCCACCAGTTCCTTGTAATGCAGAATAAACCTCCATGCCTGGAGTGAAGTGTGCTAGCTAGTAGCTGGTTACTAGTCATAGTGAGAAGTTTTCATATGCTTGCTTTGTTCGTATTAACTTTTTTTTCTTACACAGACACAAACCTCTGGCTAACTTTAAATCCTCCAAATATAAAAATAATTTGGATATATATTATGTGAACTGAAACACTTCAAAATTTTTCACGCAATCTTCATATTTGAGTTGCATAACAGAGCTCCATAAAATTCACCAAGAAAACAACAATTACAAGGCTTTATTTCCTGATCTTGCCTTCCCTGGACTCCTGAATTCCAAGTTCATACTGCAGACAGTTTCAACTGTCTTAAAATTGTCAAAATACTGAATGTTAAGTCCATTTTCCCCATGAAAGAAGCCCATAGCTCCATGAAGTATGGATTACCATTTGTATTTTTCACTAACAGTAAATGTATTTTTCTTATTAATTGTTTGCCTTAGGAATGATTTACATATTTTTGTTCCTTCTTACCATAAACATCTGCATTCCTCAGCTCAGCCTTCCTTGTATGTTGTTTCTTTATAAATGGTTGAGCTGCTGATGCAGGTATTGCCAAGCTAACAGTACAAATCATTTTAAAGAGGAAGCTGGCGCGTATGGCAGCCGAGGAGCACACTCTGCAGGACACTGGACAAGACAGTAAATATTCAACTTTTAATGCTGATTAAAGGAGTATAGGTAAAGAATACGTAGGTATACTTAATTGGTGAGACAAACTATTCACTTTATTTATATTTTCTATATTACTTTTTAATTTGGTAAATACTATCCAGTTTTTGTAGTTGTCCTTGTTGATTTGTGTGATATTAAAATTCTAGTAATAAATTGTCAGGATTCTATGATTAGGGAGGGTTTAGTTGGTTGCTGTTTGGACTGGGCGGGATGATTTAAATTGAGTACTAGAAACCAGTTTTAGTGGCTGCACAGTTTACCGTTGTGAGGCAAAATAGGTGGCTGTAAAGCTGCCACTTTAAGTCAGTTCACAAAAGAATTCTGAGAAAGATTAGTGAACATGCAGAAATGAATATTTTACTTTACTAACATCTTGCCCTGTCCTCCCCTTTAGGAAGAAGAGCGTGCAAAGCGTGAGGAACTAGAGCGAATACTAGAAGAGAATAACCGAAAAATTGCAGAAGCACAAGCTAAACTGGTATGTGAAGGTGTAGTTAACTGTTCTGTAGGGAAATACAGGTGTCTCTGCCAGATTTGTGACACATTTAAACAAATCAACCCTTTCTAGAGTTTATCTTGCATATTGCTGATTCCATCAGTAACATTGCTCTCCTTCCCTTGAGCATAAAAGACCAGATCCTTAGCAGTAGCACTAGGTTGGTAAAATAGTTTGGATGCAGTTAATCTAGAGGGGAAATGGCTGCCTTCAGAATTTAAAAAGTACATTTTAACTATATCTTCATGGGGAAGGTTGAAGTAAGTTTGCAGACGTACTCAGCTTTGTGTGACTAATTCTGTTTTGTTGAGCAGGACAAGTAGAAACTAGATTTGATTCTAGTATAATGTTGATGTAGAAGTGCTGAAAGGGACTTTCAGCGTAAGCTTAAGATGTGGAAACTAGGAAAATCTAACTTAGATTGGTCTTCGAGCCCATTTAATCAGGTGCTTGCAACATGAAAACATTCAATATGATTTACCTGATTCTAATCAATTGATTGATGATAAGACAAACTAAGCTGCTTCTAAATCCCGATTGAACTCGTCAGTTTCAGTTGCCCAAGTAATTACACCTCTTTCATGTAAAAATGAGGCTTCTTAAATCTTTTTGCTTGAACTCCATCTGTTTTAGATCTCTTTCTGTTTTACCCTTTTCTCAACCTCTTATGGTGGAAACAGGACAAGTGGAAAATTTAAAAGTATCGATTAATGTAATGAACTAAATAAGCACCTTTAGAAGACCACTGAGAGAGCTGTAAGAACCATAGCTCAATGTAAGGATTGACTAGTTGCAAATCAAGTGAGATAGTTTTGGGTTAGGATGGGTTTTTAGATGGGTTTTGGAGCAGGGAGACTTTGGCCTGAAGGTATGTTACTTCATTGTGTGTATGTTACTTCAACTTACACTTACAAGTGTTGGGACAATTTCTGTATGTATCTAATATCTTTCTTAATTAAAATGTAATGTGTTGTTTGCAAAGCAATGCTGAAAAGCATGGCATGTAAGCACTCCAGATTTCGATACATTAGCTGTAGAAAGTTCTCAGTGTTTCTTCTAAACTCAATTCAAATAAACGTTTTGTAAATAGTTTCGCTGAAACCAGCTATGGCACCTAACTCAGGCAGAACTGCTTACATACTTATGCAGGATTGGACCTGTTTGGAAGTTAATATGGACTTGTAAATTGCTTTTATGACTGCAAAATGTGCTGGCCTAAATTTTACCATTTTCCTATATAGGCTGAAGAACAATTGAAAATTGTTGAAGAACAAAGAAAGATTCATGAGGAGAGGATGAAACTAGAACAAGAGAGACAGCGTCAGCAAAAGGAAGAGCAAAAAATTATCCTGGGCAAAGGAAAGTCTAGGCCAAAACTGTCCTTCTCCCTAAAAAGCCAGGATTAAATTTCAACTCTGAACTCTTAAAAGAAAAAAAGAAACAAACTAAAACAACAAGAAAAGGAAAACAAACAAAAACTTTGTATGGTAGCTTCATGTTGAAGTGTTTTTTGTTTTTCTTTTCTTTCTCTCAAATTTTTTTTGTCTTTTTTGAAAGTTGGAAAGTTAGCTTGTTCTAATAGGGGCTGTGCTCTGCAATTCTTTTTTTTTTTTTTTAAACTTCCATTAAGTTAAACCCTTATCAGATCATCTTTGCCTTTTAGAGGGTAATACGTTTTCATCAATTTTGTTTCTGTATTGGTGGTCTAAAGCAACTCATGTCACTTTATGAACTGTGGATGATCTGATAAGGTTTTACTGACCTACTCATCAGAGTTTGACTCTGATAATTGACAGACCTTTATACTGGGTATTGCTGACTTTTAATGTTTTTATTTTCAAGTCAGTAAATACATGAGTAAATTGCCATAGTATTACTGGACCTCTGTGGTTTATTGTTAAATCAGTGTCCTATGATACTGTCCCGTTGTTACGCTTGATGTTCCTGATACAGGTAAGGAAATAGTTTGTCATTTCTGCTATGAATACATAGAGTTCAGTATTGTCTCTGTTAGATTTGTTTTTATTACGTTGACAGCATTCAACCAGCGTTCCCCATTGTGTAAATAAACCAATTTGCTGAATAAAGTGAAAGTCTTAAATTCTTATGTTTAAGTAAATTTTTTTAGTACACTTCTATAAACAGCTATAAGAGTGACAATTCACATTATTAAATTCAAGACTATAGTGATATTTTTTTAAATTTTGCTTTAAACTATTGTGGCTTCTACTTATAATGCAAAATTACAGTAAAAAATCCCTGCAGTTGTGAATGTTATTGATGGCTGCTGCTGTTTTTATGAATGTTGGATTTTATTCTGACAGACTTATTTCAGCTCTAGTATCCTGTTTAAATGGCTGTTTGGCTTACTGCACCCAGACCAATACTTCCAATATCTAAACCCCTTCAGTTCACCTCATAATATAATATATTGTATAAGTTGAGATCATTGCCATATAATGAATCTTATAGATCCTAAAGGATTTAAAAATGGAAGTTTTTTCTCCCAAAGGACTGGACTGGCTAGTTTATTTGAACTGAAAAACAGAAAGTGAGATTCTGTCTAAATACATTGTTTTAGCCAGAAAGCAGCTGTTATACAGATCTTGAATATTATCCATTTATATATACAGGTTTTATTTTGAAAAATGAAACTACAGATTGAAAACTATATATATATAAAGCCCCCCTTTTTGTATGTAATTCCTCTACCAAAACCTAGATTACTATAGCTTGTCCAGTTCTAAAACTTTCTTTTTCCTGTCAGCGTGCAACATCTGTAGTAACCATAAAATGAAAGTTACCAGTAGTTGCCTGAGCATTTGAATGTCAGTGGACAAAGTTAGGAATAATTCCTGATATTTCCAAAGGGTCTGTTTCTGCAGAATTAGCAAGTTAAATGTGGGAGCAAGTTGAATGTGCCACTGAAAACCGTATTCAACGTACTTTGTATGAAACTGGGGCTTGGAGACAGACTGATGTGTATCACTTTGTCCAGTATGTCTAGAAAATGTGAAGACGGTAAAATACCTACACTATTACTGTACTTAAATTTGTCTATATATTGTATTACAAAAGAAGGTTGAAAGTTGCTTAATGCGTAAAAACAAAAGTTGAAGCCAGATAAATCATGTACATGACCTGTTGGCAGGAGCAGGCTGTATTTAAAGATCAACTGATACCTGTATTTCTAAAACAGAAATCATCCCGTGTTCCCTTATGAGAAACAAGCTATTAAAAGTCAATACTCAAAACAGACCTATGCAGTTTTGTTTCCTCTTCTAAAAGAAAGAAGCTAAGTAGTCATACCTACAGCTGTGGTATCAAGCATTTTGTTCTGCATCACATAATTTGCTGCTAAATAGCAACATTTGTTCTCTGCATTTAACATCGTGTAGGCTTAGATGTTACCAGGTTATTTGCTGTCCCACCTCTAGGACCATGTTGTGGACAAAACGTCCATTCCTAATGAGATTGCCCCTTCTGCCATTCCACATTTCACTACCTTTNAAAAAAAAAAAAAAGAGCAGCTAGGTCTTTGGTTTGGTTTGGTTTGATTTCCTCTGTGGGGGTAGAAGTTCAGTTGGTGGAATCTGCTGTCTCTTTGCTGTTGTAAGGTGTTACTCTTAAGTCTTAGATCTTTGTAGACCTGGTGTTGGTGAATGTTGCGTTTGCATTGTTGGGTGTTTTTTTTAAATTATTGTAGGACTTCAGAGATAGTGTTGATTTCTAGGAAAATAAGAGGTGCACACAGTTTGGGAAGGGGGCAAGTTGACATTTGATGGTAAGAACTTGGGATATTATATTCCCATAGGGCTTCATGCCCATTTAATCCAAAGTAGGAACATAGGCTGCCATTTATGTAGTGTTTAAACCATAAGCTCCTCACATGCATCTATAGGAGGATATTAACCTACATAGAGAAGGTGCTGTTGGTGATTGTACTGGCTGTTAAATTTTTATTTCATTACAGTTTGGAGTTTCAACTTCAAATTTTGGTTAGACAAGTCTTGGGTTATTCTGGGTTTTTTTGTGTTGTTCACCACCCCAGGGAGGCAGGTAGGCATTTTTGTTACCACCTACCTTGAGCAGTATTCATTTCCCTTATATGGTTACAGAAGAGATGTTAGTTTTTCCAAACTTGTTCATAAATGTCCTGGATAATTATTTTAATACGAAACAGTGCATCTGTCTGGCAAAGGCAGGAGCATGGAAGGCCTTGGAGCAGCATGCTAAACATGTGCTCTTGAGATTTGCTAAACTCTCCTTTGAAACTTCATTTATCATGGTTTTTCCAAGCCCAATTGGAAAGCTGACTCCTAAGAAATGTATTGGAGGGATGGCATCCTTGAAGCTTAGCAAAGCAGAGACAATAAGGTTAGTGAGATGTCTAAACTGCCAAGCAACTGCATATGTTTGTATAATCTCACTAAAGTATCAACAGTTCATCCGTTCTTATCTTGTCTTGAAAAAGAAGGATTTACCTTTGATGTCTCCTTTTCTCTTGAGCTTTGTGCCACCTCACACACCTCACCCTATCTGTTGTCCTTCCTGACTTGAAGCTGATAACCCCCTCTTTGCAATGCTATTAACATGGTCTCAGGATTGTTTTGAGTTTCTGCCATTTTTTGCATGTACACCAAATACAGAGATATTGGTTATTATTCACTTTTAACTGCATGCAGTATCTCATTAAACATTTTCAGAGCACTTGGGGTCTTAGCTCTGTCATTGCAGGGTCTCAGCTTGGTGCAAGTGCAGGCAAAATTCAAGTCAATAAACACCTTCCGGGCTGCATTACAGAGGGGATTTATTTCAGAAGAGAGCTGTGGAGCTGCCTGTGTAGCTAAGGCTCATTCCAAGGCAGGAGGGTATGATTGAAGTACCTGGGTTGGTATAGTTTCGGACTGACGGGCCAGTCCAGCAGGAGCTGATCCATGACTTCCGTGCACCTCTGTTCCGTTCTCATGCTGGTACTGCCACATGTGCAATTCAGGGTTATCCCCCTCTTTCCTTCCCACCATTTTGTTAGCCTGCTGAAGAGTGCTGAGCTTCTGTTGACATTTCTGTACTGAACAACCTCATGCTTACAATCGTCTTCCCTGGACTGAGACTTAGAATCGAGGGTTATGCTGGCTCAGCATCAGCTCTGCTCAAAAGGATATAGATCCTCTTAGATAATAAAAGGCCAGTTGTGTAGCAGAAGCTTGATCCCAGGTCATTTTTCTTACCCCTCATATCACAGACTGTAGAATAATGTAAATATTTTTGTTTTCAAAGATTGGTACTGAGAATCGGCATAAGTCAAACTGCACGGTTTGGATGTATGAACTTCTTCTCTGATTTTTATTACAAGGCTGCTTGAATCTTATGGCTGTATTTGGGAGAAACCAAGCTCATTTTCTAAGAAGCTACAGTTAACCAAAACTGCAGTTATAAAACAGACCTGGAGAAGACAAATTAACATCTAGATATGTACTTACTCTACTGTAAATGCAGAAAATGCACTGTTGCGGTGTGAATTATATATTAAGAGCTGTTTCAAGTATCTGGCACGCTTGGCCTTTTGTACAAATGATAAACAATACATTTAAGTCAATAAGCATCAATTGTGATCATTTCTCTTTATTGAATTTAGCAGTAATTGTATCCATTGAGTTATATCTTTTTGACTTTGAAAATTGGTACATTTTCATGTAATGATGAATGATGGTGACCTTTTCCACTTCAAAATTTTCATGTTTAGGCTGATGTTTAAAAGAGAATCGAGGATTGTGGGCCCAATCCTGATCCCATTCAGATTAGCTGCCCTTCTTTATAGATTTTGTAGTACCAAAGCCAGTATCTATGTAATTATTGCCCACATCTCTGTCGGAAAGAAGGTGAAAGAGATTATTCAGCCACAAACACGATTTTTTTTAAGCCTGGGTGAGGTACAGGAAATAAAGGTTCAAGCTGTGCAAAGTCCCAGTGTTTCAGTGAAGGCAAGGGATAGGCAGGTCTCACCTGCTCTCTGGCCGCGTTTATCCACCTATCCGTCCAGCTGTGCGTCCATCCTGGTCCGCCGAGCCGGGCCGCCCGGCCGCTGGGGCACCGCGGCGCCGCTCCCACGGCCGCGGCAGGATTTCCCCCAGAAGCGTGTTCCCTGTGGGTTCGTCTGTAAGGAAACCGCGTTCCTTGCGGAACCCGAAATGTCTGCCGGGACCTCCTCCTCCTGAAAGAGCCCCCAGAGAAGCGGCGGCCGAAGCCGATTTCTAACTTCCGAACATCAGTCGGCTTTTTTGCTTTGAAACCCCCGCCCCCAGCCTTTACTCTCACGTTTCTCCCGTGTCCGAGGCGCTTCTCAGAGGCGGGACGGAAAGGTTGGAGGCCGATGCAGCGGGCGCAGGGGTCGGCACCGGGGATGGAGCGCGGTGGCAGCGCGGCTGCCCAGGGGCTCCGCGCCGCCGCAGCCCCTCCGAGCGCCGCCCGCGCCCGCCCGGCCCCCGCCTCCTGGTCCGGCCCGGCCCGGCCCTGCCCTGCGCGGAATCCAAGTAACTCTGCGGCGCTAGAAAGGCCCTGCGGCCCGACCTCAACCGCAGAGACGGGTTCCTCGGCCAAAAAGGGTGACCTGAGCAGAGTAGCCACCGAGCCCGAATTTCTTTGGATATCTTAATCTTTGTTGCTTAGGTTATCTCGGAAACAAGTGCCCAATTTTGTATTGGTTTTTACCGAAAAAATTATTTTATTAACCCGAATTTTTATACACTTACAGTGTGCATCGGTAGGATGCTGGACAGTAGAGTAAAACAGCTGTATTTGCGTAAAAAAATGATTAGGCACTGGACAATAGGAGCCGTGTGATATATTTAGGTACAGGAGGATATTTTCAGACAATACCAGGGCTCTTCATTTCCTCTGGTTTACTTAAAGCAAGGATACGAAGAGTTAGAGGTCACAGTTTACTCACAGCTTTTACAAAACACCACTCGTAACCTTTTGCTTCTAAACAAACAGAAGCAGCAGCATCACAAAATTGAGATAGACCTATTTTACACGTCTCTGTTCCTGGAAGCATTTATCAGGCTCCGTGTTTACATTGCCTCCCGACCGGCTACACACCACACATTTGTTTAAAAGTTTAATAATTAAGTACTTTTCTCCCCTCACTGGTGAAGTTCTCCTTTGATGCCCCTCGGCATAGATACCTAAGCTCCCACTTGAGTGCTAAGTTTCCGTCCCGGGAATCAGATCCTTTTCCACCAAATTGCGTAGCCGGATCTGCAATTCCTTCCTCACTGCAAATTAAATTTAATTAAACAGTTTACTTAAAACGTATTCGATGTTTTGTGTGAAAAGCAAACTTATTTCCTTGTTTTCTTGAGTGGTAGATTTCATTAGAGAACTACCTAACACAATTAACACAAAATCCATGGGGCTTCGAGCGTGCCTCCAATTTCTTTCCCCTCTGTTGCGAGCGGGAGGAGCGGGCTCTGCCAGGCTGAAACACACGTTTAGTTGAAAAGGGGTCGAAAGAGAACACTGGGTCCCAAAGTGGATCCGGGAAATAAATTACTGGGCCAGTCGTTTTCCGTATAAGAGCTTCTTGGCGTTCGTCTGAAAGCCGGACGAGCACTACCCCGAAGCCGATTTTTAAGCGAATACCCATATTTCTTCAGGAATAAAATGATGCGAAATTGGCTCTTTATTAGGGTCTTTGGTAGCATGTTCTTTGTATTCCTCGACGAAAAGGTAGGGAAATGGCAGAAAGAGCGCCGTAATTTCCTGAGATTTCACTTTTAATCCTTTCTGCAGATACTATTTTGGCTAGAAGTCCCCACTGGAAGAAATTCGGTAACCCCCTTAATTTCGCAGGAGCGACTATGCCATTACACCACCCATGTTTAGCCTCGCTACAGCTCTTGTTGCGGACCCCTCGTGTGTGCCGCCTCCCCAGCCCGGTACCACCTCCCGGGGCAGAGGCACCGCCGCCCCGTTTCGCTTTTTCTCCGGCGACTTTTGCGGTGGATCCGTGTGGGCGCCGGACCGAGCAGGACGCGGGGGAGCGCGGAGGGGGACCTCTCCCCCTGCGGAGCGCAGCCGCTGGCCGCTAGTGGGAGCTGTGGGCCCGTGGAAGTGCCGCGGGAGCCGCGGCGTGTCGGGCTCCGAGCGCGGCGTCGGGAGCCCCCCGCGACCCGCCGGCGCCCTCCGCACCTCGGGGGGACCGGGAAGCCGCGAGGAAAGCACCTCCAGCGTTGCTCGCAGGTAGCTCCCTCTGGCCAGATATTAAAGATAGGATGAAATAAAAGGGCCAGGTGCCGTGTTGTTGGGATACGCGGCGGCGTCTGAAAACGAACTGTGTCCGAAACCCCTGCCCACGAAAATCTAGAGGGGAAGAAAGAGGCTCTGAGCAATGGCCAGGGAAAGGGGAGGGAATCTGCAGCCGGCCCCGGAGCCGCGCATTGCCCGCCGTTCTGCATCCCTCTGAGGGGCTTCGCATGTCTGACTCTTTCAGTGACGGCCCGTGGCTAATTGTCGTGCTACCAGATAAACTTCGAAAACTCACAGAACCCGTGGGAAGTGGCAGTGGGAACCGAGCGCGGAAGCACCCTCAGGCCTCCTTCCCGGCAGGGAGCCCACAGAAAGTTGTGCACGGAGCTCTGCGCCAGTGGGAACACGGCCCGGCCCTTTCCCGCCCAACGGCGCGGAGGTGGCCGCTGCCGCGCAGGGCAGTGCGCTCCCCGGGGTGCTGCGCTCCAGCGGCGGGCAGGGTGCGGGGGAGCCCCGTGCCACCGGCCCCGCCGCTGCTTCCCGCTCTTTGAACGGCAGTGTACTTGGGAAACAGTTTTAGCGAAGGCTGTTTGATAACGTTTATTTAATTTCTTCCCCCCCCCCCCATTTCGCTCCATCGGGGCCCGCCGCGCCTCCCGCACAGCCCTGGTGCGAGTCCCAGCGAGCGGGCTCCCAGCGCACGGCGGGCAGTGGCCGCCCGCAGNGCTACGGCAGCGCGCTGCCGCCGGCCGCGCTCCTGCGCCGGGAACTCGCAGCGGCGGCAGCGGGGGCTGGAAGCGCCGCGGTGGGAACGACCGTGGCTGGCGCCGCTTCTCGTCCCTCGCTCCATTCCTTCTCCTCCGCCGTGGGTTGCGCGGCGGCGCAAGTCCCGCGCCCGACGTTCCTCCTCCTCAGCCGGCCGCCGCGGCGCGCACTGCAGACCGCGCAACGGGAGAGGGACGATTTGACGCTGCGACCACCCCGCCCCCCCGGTTTGGTTTGGTTTGGGGGTTTTTTTGTAGTCATTATTGTTCGCCCCTGTTTCTTTCCTCGCTCCGCTCCGTGGTCTTTGCCGGCGACAAGGACAGCAGTGCCCCTCGGGGAAGACAGAGCCCTGCGGATGCGCCTCCCCGGGACTGGGGGAGCTGACTTGGAGTGGATTTATTGACTCGCGGTTGCTTCCGAGCTGCCCGAAACAGCCCGGGCTGGTGCCCGTGCGGATTGCAAACTGCGGGGAGCAGTGAGAGACATACAGGAGGAGCCTCCCGCCGAAGCTGTGTCCTTTTCCCCCTGATCCTTTTCTTTCTCCCACCACCCTTTATTTTACCATTTTTTAATTTATTTTTTTGTTTTACTCCTTTTCACGCGAGCCTTAGACACTGTGAGCGCGTATGGCGCTCTGGATCCAAATGGGAGTTGGCAGTTTGAGTGGCATCTTCCAAGGCAGCCAGGAGACCCCCGCTAAGAGGAAGGACTGAGGCGTTTGCATTTTTTTTGCTATTGCTGTTACTTCGGAGGTAGCTTGGATCTGACCTCTCAGGAGATATTCCTACATGCGAGTGGCATACATGACTCAGTAGATCTGCTTGCAGCTCTCGCCAAGTGCATCGTCGACTCTTACTGTGTGATTTTTTTTTTTCGATTTCTTTTTTTATTACTCTTTTTTCCGTATCAATCGTCCCGGCTGTTGGGATACCGGGCACCCACCCTGCTGTTGCTGCTCAGGTGCGTGGGAAGGCGCACGGCGGAGTTGGCGAGGCGCCGGGCAGGGACTCGGTGCCGCCTGCGACCATGGCAGCGCGGAGGCGAGATGCCTCCGCCTGGAAGTACTGCTGGGGAGCCGTGATGGTTTTATGCAGAACTGCACTGGCGCGGTCCATCGTTTTAGACCCCATATATTGGAATTCCTCTAACCCCAAGTAAGTTTCCATGCCGCTCCCGCCCGCCGTCTCCCCTGGGGCCGGCAGTGTCCGCCGTGCGCGGGGGAGGGACGGGACGGTGCCGCAGGTCGGCCGCGGCCGCCGGGAGACACGGGAACGGGGCGGGGTGCGCTAGCGGTGAGCGGCGGGGGACTCCGCCGTGGCGGGCAGCGGGAGCCGGCCCTTCCCGCGGCGGGTGTTCCGTGTGACGGCCGAGCTGCCCCGNNNNCCGCCGCCCCTAGCCCCCGGCGGGAGGGTCTCGGGGAGGGAGGGGAGGCCGGGCCGGGCCGGCGGACCGGGAGCGGGCTGGGCAGTGGTGCGGCGGTAGCAGGGTAAAACCTGCGGGCAAGGTCCGGGCTCGCCCGGGCTGGAGCAGCGGAGGAGCCGGGCTGCGCTGAGCTGCCAGGAAAGGGTGATATTCTCCAACTTCTCCGTCTGCAGATGCAAACTCATCCCATTGACTCCAGCGAAGTTACATCTGCTTATAACAGGGCTAAATTTGGTTGTGGAGTTGATGGTATCAAGGCACATGTCAGTGAGTAATGAACTAAGCATTACCCATCACACAACCATTTAGTGTCATTCTTCATTAACAAACCCAGGCAAAAACATACATGCGTTCCCAGGACCTCACTTTTAAAGCTCACTCTTAAAATAGATGCGTTATCTTAAAAAAACCCAACAACAACAAAAAAACCCCACCAGTAACCTCTTTACTGAAACATACAAAATTATTACTATTAGAAAGAGGAACTTTTTGAAAAGTGGGCTGTCCTTCCAAAGAAAAGTCTGAGGCATGATGTAAAGCTACTTACACTTCTCTTTTGTCTCCTTGGATTTTTGACATACAAAATGGAAGTTGGCTTTGTTCACTTGTGAGATCCTCTGAACCTTTGTGATTAGAATCACTAGTTTGGAGAACAAAAATCACGATAGGAAGAAGTAGACTCTAATGAGTTTAGGGATTTTGAAAGCAGAAGTGGGTTAAAATATTTTTTTATATGCATGCTTTATCTTCAGTCGTATGTATTTAAAATCAAACCATATACAATGTGTTAATTGAATTTAGAATTTCCCATTAAGTCCAGTAAGTACATGTCTTGTTTTCCCGGGGGAGTTTGTAGAGGAAATGTTAGGTGGTGATGAGACAAGTATGAATGAAGTATTTCCTGGATCAGGGATTAATCCTGCGCAGGTGGCAGGATCTCTAGGAGTTTGATGAAGATTTCAAAGTTTGAATTAGGAGTAGCACCTCAAGTTTACGAAGTAACCTTGCCTTACAGTCATCGTTATCTACTGTTGTTTTCACAGAAGGAAACTACATATTTCTGCCTGTTTTATTTTTAAATATTTGCTCCGTTTCTCTTAACCAAGAAGTTTCCTGATCTTTGTTAAAGAAAAAGAATTTTAAGAAAACGAAACTGGCAGGAGTGCTGTGGACTGCTCAGTTCAGTCTTTATTTGTCATATTGATTGAAAAGCGCTTATTTTGTATATGCACCGGGTGGGAAGCCTGTTAACCTGTTAAAATTAACTTTATCTCCAGTCTCTGCCTCAGCACTTCCATGATGCTGCATAGCTAAAGCCTTTCTTTGGCTTAAGAAAGGCACGGCATCACATCAGAGGATAAAGCGGCCTGGCCGGTTATAAAGTGGGCTTTATAAGGCTGAGAGCCGGGATTGCATTGCAGGAGTGGGCCTGCTGTGCTGGTGGAAAACAGCCCTGGCTCGGCCTAGGAGGAAGGGGAATGCTTTTGCATCCTAGCCCTCGCTGGGTTTATGCCTACAGAGGTCACTCTTCCAAAGCAGAAGAGCCGGCTGCTCGGGGCTCTCCTCTGCCAGCCCCAACCTGCTTTCGCTTTTTTTTTGACTTACCTTGATCGCTTTTATTAGCCATCAGTGAAACGAAAGCATCCGAGCAGCTGAATTCAGCCCATCTCACAGAGCCTGGGGATATACTTCTTTTGTCAAACACGATTTGTGTTTCCATTTAGCTAATTCTAAACTGTTTGATTACAAAAAAGGTTTGAATGTTGTTAATGGTAGATCTAATGATAATATCTAATTACTTTTTCAACTTAAATGCACGCTTAAAAATAGGTTGTGTTGCTGATGTAATTGAATTTTCTTGAGTGATTCATTGAGGCTTAATCACCACAGTGAAGAAGTACACTATTAAAATTAGTCTTTTCAATTGCTGGGGCTAGTGATTTATAGGCCTCTTGGAGGCCTGGAGTTTAAAGAGGCTTGCAAATGCATTCCTCATACTGCTTCTGGTGAGGCAGCTCCACTTCTCAGAGCAAGATTTCTTACTAATTCTTCTCACTTGTTTGCCTGAAGGATCCTGAATAATTTCTCCTTAGATAAGGTTGTCCTCACTCTGAATTCAAGCTGAATGTTAGCTTGGGAAGTGAAGCTGTTGAATAGATCTTGGCATGGTATAATAATAAAGCTCCTTTCTAGGTTTGAAATAATAACTATCTTTGGTGCTGGTTAATTTATTCAGGGAATCTGTGCATTTTACTCTATTGAAAGTCTCAACACATAAATCTGCTGAACAGGTAGGCAATTAAATGCTGGGAGAAGTTGTTAGTCAGGTTAATATAAAGTATGAAATAATAAATTTTAGGTTAAGGTGAACGTATAAACTGAATTGGTTTTGCACTGAAGTCTAGAGGTTATAATTTCTAGCAGGTAGTTGAGACTGAGAGCCATGCGGTAGCTATTTGAACACAGAGCTCCCCCTCCTATTTCCCCCTCTGCTTTTTTAGAAATCTGCTTTATTGCCTTGACCAAATCATGAGATTGAAGTGACCTGCATAAAATAATTACGCCTGTGACTTTATTGCTTGGGAGGCTAACCATCATTGTTGCAGATGGTCTTGGTAGACTTTACGGAGTTATCATCTGTAGATCACGTGATCTTGAAAACACAGGAAAAATTACTCTAGATTTAACACTTGTTGACACTTTTTAACGGGAGTCTTAATGCCTGTGTTGTTTCTGCAAAGACAAACAATATATGCAGTAGCATGGCTTACCTCAGTTTTGCCTCACAAGGGCTCAGCACTGCCTTTGACACGCAGGACCACACGTAATGTTATGGGGTGCCTTTTAGTGAATCAGTAGGGAAATCTCATTCAAAAAAGCATCTCTTATGTCTCAGTGTCACTATTTCCCTGTGTGCTATAGGCTGGTGAGGAAGACGGTTCTCCTCAGTGACATGTGGAAGGTTATACTCTTAAGTGGTGCCTTTGACACTGATTAAGTTAGATTATACAGCTGTTTTTCTCTCCCTCTGATAACCAGTTATATATGGGATATTTCAAAGCCTGCCTCTCAATGAATGCTAACGCGTCAGAAACTGATAAAATAAACTACAATTGATGACCCTGTTAAATGTTCTATTCAGTAGCATATAGACTAGTCTGCTTTCATTGTGTCTGAAATTCTTATTTTTGTAGGTAAACAAATGCACATTCACTACCGATTGAATAGCCCCTTGAACTATGCTCTGCAGTTTGCATTTGGGTTAATCTTGTCGGTTTTAATACAGAGAGAAAAAGAGGAGAAAGCACCAGGGGTGGAATTGTTAGTGCTTTCACATCCACATTCCTCACATTTTGTCAGGATGATAAACTGTAGGTAATGGACAGCCCTTGTTTCACAGGACGGGCAAGCCAGCCAGAGCACAAAGAGCTCACTAAAACGATATCTCACAACATGTTTGGGAGCCTCTCAGCTAGACAAGAATTTATTTGGGAGTCCTCTGCTGTGGGACTTTCTAGCCTAAGCAATTACAGCTTCAAGCTGAAGAAACAGGAGTGGAAGGTTAAAATGGTTTAAACACATGCTCCTAAATTGTACCCAAAACATAGCTGTTGACACTTGGCGTGCTAATAGATGGAGCAAGTGGTGGCTTCCAGTCAGTCCATTTGATAGCTCTAGCATTTGTAGCCAGGTCTCCAAAGCACAAGTGAATTAGAGAAATAAATTCAGAATAAAATGAAGGCAGATTTCTTGAGCTGGTTATTTTCCCCAACCTTTTATATGTAGAGTATAATTGCTATATTATTTATAGCAATTATCTTAAAGCATGTTATCTGTAAGCTGTTCTATGTTATTTCACTTTGTTTAATGAAGTAATTGCCTTTAGAAAGGCAGTGACTAAAAGTCATGCTAAAATCACTTAAGTTCTCCCTCTTCCTACACACAGAATGCCTCCCTCTCTTTTTTTTTTCCTTTGCTTTTTTTCCTCTTCCCTGTTTTATTGTACGAAGATGACATTGCTTGAGGTGACACTCTGGATCCTCTCAAATTCGGCCAAGGTTCCTGGCATGAGAAATCAGGAGCGGAGGAGCTGAGGTGACTGCTCTGACACGCTGGCAAAGACAGGCCTTTCAGCCCTGCGCAGCAGCCACAGGCAGGCCTCCTTTGGGGACCTTTTTTTTTCTTTATGATCTGGTCTTCATGCATCGTGCAAACCTGCAGTACTTGAAATTGCTTGTTGCAAATGAGAAGAAAGTGTTCTTCTGAGAAAAAAATAGTGATTAAAATGTTATTCATGTGTGCCGAATGTCTGTCTGCCTTGGCTGCTGACATAAAGAAACCTGTTTTTCTTGTCATTTATCATACATCTACATGGATTTGCTTATGAGCTCATTCTTTGTGAGGCGTTGTGGAAACTTACATAGGAATGTTAAACTGCTGGAAATATTTTGATTAAAATACTCAGTGCCACAGAGTGTAGACTTTTCACTAAGACACTGTTGTCTTGAGGGAGGGGAGGTTTTCTTGTGGGGAGAGGGAGAAGCAAGGGAGAAGAGTTTGTGGGGGAGTTGCATGAAAAAGCAGAGGAAGGGAGGATGGCAAATGGACAGTGTTAGAAGAGCTTGGAAAAAACTCCTGTGGCTTCATTGTCTCCTTAAAGCCAGAGAACACAAAGACAAATGCAGTTCAGCCTTTCTCCCATGATGGAAAATGTAAACCGTTGACACAGCTCCCATGTTTAACTTGTTTAATTCTCATTTTAAATTCAGTACTATACCAGCCGTGTGAACTCTGAAGATTTCTTTAGTAATCCATTTTGTAGTTCCGAATCAAAAACAAAGTGAAAAGGTCTGACACAATTTGCTTTTATTTTTAGGCAAATCAACCCTGGTCATAGTTAATAAGGGGATTACAACCCAGACTAGGTCTTTACAGATGTAATGTAAATCAAGGGCAGAGTATAAAGAAACTGATCCCTTTTGATTGAAGTATGGTAAAAAGGCATAGAGAAACTAGCAGCAGTAATCTGATTGTATGGCAATAAAACCACCATTTTCTGTCTTTCAGATAAAAATAATGTGGTAAATCCATGCAGTTCATAAGATGTAAAGGCAGATAAAGGGTGATGCCATGGCAACATATAGATTAGCTTGATGTTAGAAATGACACGTCTCTGAAAGGGGTGTTATAAACTAAGGGCCTTGCTCCGGGCTGTAAGGTATTATGTGAGAACCGCACAAAACTTGGGGGCCGGGATTAGGAACTATGAAAGGCCTACTTGTGGCTTGGGGTGGTTGGAGCAGTGAAGAAAAGCTGCTCAGTTCTTGCTCATTGGTGGTGTATAATATGGCAAAGATAGATTTAATTTACTGCTTTTTGCTGAGATGGAGGCCGATTAAAACTCGAGATGTCTTCAATTGTGACGTGTGGAAGATTTTCCTTTTTAACTCCTGCCCTAGCAGCAGCCTTTCTGAAGAATTGGCTGCACTTGGGGTTTGTTGCCTTAATCTATTTGGGCTTCGGGCAGGAGCATGCTGGCAGGGCACAGAGAACAGAGGGGATAGGTAGGACTGGGGTTATCTGGAAGGAAAACAGAGACCTTTTGATTTCAGCTGTGTTTTAGTTTGTGGTCTCCATCTCTCACTCCATGGGAGCAGCAAAGATAAACATGCTGCATTGTCTGTGCCTTGGCCAGGTGATACTTCAGCATCTCTTTTTTTTCCTATCCTGCAAAAATATAAAAGAAGAAAAGAACAAAACAAAAGCCCGAACAACCACAAACAAACCAGCATCCATTCTTATTTACCAGTCAAGCTGCAGATAACCAAATGGCTCTGGCTCAGTCTCTAGGTGGTGTTTATTTCCAAAAGGCTGGCTGAAATCTAGAAATGAATGAGATAAGCATCTGTCTCCCCCCCATTCCCCTCCTCCTCGGCCAACTTACAATTACTGGGATGAGTTTGCTGTCAGCCCCTTGAGTTCAGCCGGCAGACAATATAGCTATTGTTTCATCATTTATTTTAAGCGATCTGCAGCTGTAAAGGTAGTAAATACCTCCTAGTGCAGCTACTTGGATGCGTTTTTTCTTGCTTTTTCTCTTAAAGAGCCTTTAAATAGTTAATACTTGCTTTTCTACCCAGCTGACAGCCCTGAACGCCCACAACTTAAAGTCAGCATTACATTGCAAATCAGGGGTACGATTCAAATGAGAAATATCTACTTTATTGCCTGTTCATTTGTCTGCGAAAGGGGGAGAAGAAAGCACTCTGCATTTGTTAAGCGCAGTCTAGACACAAGGGGGAAAAAACACCGAAGCCTACAATAACAGTTGTGTCTTTCTTCAATGGGAATGAGCCTGGGATGAGCTCGGCAAAATGGAATTCATGCTGTTTGTTTGGCAGTGGCTCGGACACTTTTAAAGTGCATTGGGTGGTGGGGTTTTTTGTTTGTTTGATTATTCTAGGGTTTTTTTTTATATAAAGATATTAATTATATTCTTGAATTTATCATTCTTACCCTATCCCATACCCATAGTATGCTGTGCTGGCAATCTTCACAATTCTGACTAAAAAGGGAACTCCAGACCCCAAACTGTCAAGCTGCTGATGGGATTTAACAAATGAAAAATAAACAAGTGCATATAGGGAGCCCGTCGGATTGGCAGGATATACAGGGCCTGAAGTGCTCAGATGGGTTTCCTGTCTTGAAACTTAACCTCCGCAAATCTATAGCAAAAGATCCAATTCATTTGCTGAAATTCTACAAAGCACAGGGGCAACCTCATCTAATTTACAGGCTGGTCACATCCAAGCACCTTGCATTCTGCATTTGACAATGATTGCTAATGGGCCATTCAACTAAAGTATTTGCTTGTTAACAGGGAACAGAGCATGATAAATGTCCAGCAAGCTTGCGGCCTCCTTCAGCTTTTCAAATGCAGACTGGTGCATATTTATGGCAGGCAAATGACAAAGGGGGAAGCTGAATTACTCTGGCCTTATGCTTTCTGTTCGAACAAGGGTTAAAGTAATTAAAGAAATAATGCAAAAACCGATGTCCTTTGTTTGCCCACCATTATCCAACGTTTAGCTTTCGAACCTGCCTGTCATGTCACATTTCAGAAATGTCCCAGATAAGGCCGGACAGGTTTTGCAGGGCACAGGGAGAAATGGGGCATCATCTATGGAGAGCATCCTGGACAGTGCACCCCAGCTCTTCCTGCGTCCAGAGTCTTTCCCCTCCAGATTCCCCCCTCCTTAAGGAGTTTTCACTGATACAAGTGTGACGGTGATATCGAAGGTGTATTTAAAACAGAGATTTTGCAATTTGAACTCCTTTTCTCTCAATGGGAAAAACACCTCCCAACACTGAAGAGTGGACAGGCTTTGAGAAAACATGTACATTGAGCTCAGTATGTTTCTGGAAGCCAAGTATGTAAACAAAATGGCAGAACAAAAAACAATTTTGCATTGCTCCTCCACCCCCAGATAGATCTTGAGACTCAAAACGATAAAACATGCACACAGAAATTTCCTAAACTTGAAGTGTCTGCAGTGTCATTTTGAATTATCTGGGTTGGGTTGTTTTTTTTTTGTTGTTGTTGTTACCATTTTTGTCCTTGTAAATTAAATTCAGGTTTAATCTTAGCCTATCTAGCTCCTGTTTAACTTCGTGAAAATACCTCCAGTGATTTTAGTGAGTACTGCAAGTCCTGCAAGCCTGCAAGGGCTTTATATTATAATTATTTTTCATTATAGGCAAAATTTAAATTTTCTTGTAATGAAAAAAAATCTATCATTTTACTTTAGGAAAGAGAACATACAGTTTGTGTTTTTTCAGTTACCTGTGATGCACAGAACTTTCCTTTGATGTGATTATATATATTGTCAAAGACAGCAAATAAGGGCAGGACCTCTATCTTTTTTGGCAATCCTGGCCAGCCAACACCCAGTGTTTATTGCGGGATCAGCATGATAATTATAATGCAGCTGATTTAAACTTTGATGTAATAGTCTGTGCTTTCTTCTGGTTTTAAACATTAGTCCCAAGCCAAAAAAGATAAAGGCTGGTAGAGGATTGTGTTGCTAGGTGAATCATTCCTGGTGTATGACATATACATAACTATAAGATGGGTTTCCTACCTATAGTGTTCTTTTAAAATGTCTCATGGGTGATGGCTAAAATAGGATTTCCAAATTTTATTTGGTAGGATCAGAGCTTTGTATTCTTTAAAGAAAAGTCAGGTTTTACATGTGTCAGTGAAAAATGAGATATTATTAGGCTTGTTTTACACAGCAGGATAGGCTAGATGGTGAAGTGGTAATGTTAGGCTGAAAAATTTGTGATGCTGCAAATTGCTTCTCACTATTTTGTTAGCTTTTGTTTGAATAGAGCATTTATTTAGGTACCCAAACCAGAGAACAGCGGTGGGAAAGGGGAACACTGCACTGTAAAGGGAAATGCGTTTTAAAGCTAATAAGAGTGATTTGAAATTTTATTGTCATTATTATTATTGTTAGTTAAAGCCCAGTCTCACTTGAATGCTGTTTTATTTTGGATTGGGAGTTCTGCCAGACTCCAGCCTGTCAGAGCTAAGAAGACTCAAATCAAGTCCAGGCCTATTTCTGCAGCAAACGGGAATCCTGGCTCCTTGCCTGCGGATTCATTCAGGAAGACCCATCTGGCTTTTGATGTTCTGCAAGTTTGAAGCAGTTTGTTTAAGGAACCTATGCAGCAAGCACTGGTGGAAGCACACATAACCACACTTCTTCTGACTTCTTGAGTGGTGCATCGTTTCGCAGTTTCATTTTTGCTTGGTGCTTGCCATCTGCTTACCTACTGCCTGAGCAGCAGTTGGTTTCTATACCTGACTGGATAAAAGTGTAAATTTGGAATTGGGAACATCTTGACTCCTTTTGAGGATTTGTAGTCCCATAGCATTCTCTGTCCACACTTCAGTTGCTTTCTTCATGTTTAATTAATTTCAGTTTAGTTCAGAAGCAGTCTAGCTTAATCACTGCAGAACGGTTGACCTTCAGGTTTTTGGGGGTTTCTCTTTCCAGGGTATTTCTGAGCTATATAAATTAGTTCAACAGGGAAAGTCACATTGGCAGACTGATTGCTTCACTACCTGAAAAATACTTAAAAGGCGATTTTTAGTGGTAATCATTCTTTCTATCAGACAGTTTTCAGGCACTTTTTTAAGAAAACCAAAAGCCAGATCTTAAATTTATAGCTTATTGTAGTCTTCCGTTCTGTGAATCAGTGTGTGACATCAAGGCAAGCAGGACTGCACTGTGCTCCTATGGCCTGACTGGGGAAACTGTCCTTATTCAGAAAAGCTCATGTCGAACTTGTGCTGAATGCTGAATATTTCTGCTGAAGCAGGACGAATTAAGCATGAGCTATCTTGAACCAAGGCCAGTGTGAAGAGGTTTTTTGGGGTTGGACAAATACAGGTCTCTCCAAAGCTTCATTGCTTTTTTTAAATCAGAAAATGATGTCAGAAGCTGCAGCCCTGTCGGCATTTGGAAAGAGATGTATAACCTGCCAGTAGTCAGTGAATCCCTTGTGTCAGCCTGGAGTTCAAGCAGGTCCATCAGCTGTGCCTCTGGAGTCTGGCTGCACAGGTAGCTCTGCTTCAACTGAGTTTTCGGTGCTTTTTTTAGCTTACTGTTTGGTGTAATGCCAGCAGCACATTTCTGCTGACAGCTGATCCCAGGATGTGACCCAGCTGTTCCCAAGAGCCCAGGTTTCGCCCTGCAAGAGAGGGCCTGGTTTGTCAAGGGTGCTGGCTGAGCCTCCCTGCAGTAGAGGCTAAACCAAATGGCAGGGTCTGAGGAGTGCAGGGCAGTGGGTTAAAACTGAGTCACTGGATCTCCTGGTGTCCCCAGCTTGCTGCTGAACCCCTCCAATGGACTCTTCCATCTGGGGCAGGGGTGTCAGTTGTGTCAAATGCACTTTTGGACATTTACAGATTTTTGAAAACTACTCCAGTGTCAGTTTAGCTTCATTTCAGAGGCTCAGACCTTGTAGTGGGCCAAAAGCTGGTTCTTCATAGGTCACATATTACTACTGCCTTGAGGGTGGGTGTGGCCATCTGGTTTTAGTCTCCTTTTGCACAAGTTGTTACCTCATGTAAACACATAGGATCTCTGTGCTTGCGAGTGGCTGAATCTTGGGTTTAATGTAAGAAGGAAGTGCAGACTGATTGTAGATCTCCCATTTGGATTTTTGCTCAAAGTAATTTTCTCCTTGGCATAAAAATGATTTGCCAGAATAGGTTTGCTGTACAATTCTGTAACTGATTTGGCATAACTTTTCCTGAAAGTTGTGAGGTAACAATTTGTTTTACTTCCAGTGTTTACTTATGCAGGCAAACAGTATGCAATAATATATTTTCTAACAACTGCAAAGTAGATGAAATTTTGTCTTTGAATTGGAGATACAATCACTGATTATTAATGTCTCATCAACTAACAAGACAGTCCCCGCCCTCTTTTATAGACTTTGCTTGGAGCATGTCTTTGAAACAAGACTGTACAGGTGTGAGCAAGCTGTAGTTAAGAGAAGGAAGACTGCAAACTTTGGTTGGCATCCTTATATTGTGGCTGATACAAGACATTTGTTTTTCTAACAGGAATGGTAGAGAAGAGCACAGAATAGCACAGCAATAGAACAATCTGGTTTTCACTTTTCAAAAAGTAGTTCTTTGGTAAATGCCAGCTGGTCTCTGTTAGCTTTCTAAAAGCAAAGGCTTTAGTGACTTGTGTAAGAAACACACATGGTTTGGTTTGACTTTCTGTTCCATGCTAACTCCTGCTCTGCATCTTTTCAATAAAGTGCCATCTCTTGGGTTTGGCACACCCTGCCTTTGTGAGCACAAGTAGAGCAAGTAGGTTTTGTGTTATGCCGAATTCATGGCACAGATTTTTTTTATTTTACTTCCTTTTTTATTTTTTTCCAAAATTCAAACCATATAAATACCTGATTATCTTTGCCATGAGAGCAAAGAACTACTTTTAATATTCCCAGTAGCATGTTTTGAAGAACAATTCTTTAATTAAAACAACATTGGTTTCTTCCTGTATTTCATGGCTAGCAAATGAGAGAAAACACCAATGTTAATATCAAAGGGAGTCAGTTTTCATTACAGTAATGGTTCAATTGTGCAATGCTGTAGGCACTGAAATTTAATATTATTGTGACTTGTATTGTAATTGTAGGATGACAGAGGCAAATGGATTAAGTTTAAATGTAAGTGTACACAGCAGCACATGGACTTTGTCAAATGGCATCTGAGGGTTGGTAGAGGATGGGTCCCCCTCTGACTCTGTCATAATGAATTAGTATTTTGTAAATAACTGGCCACTAGACTATAGATTTATTACCTTTTGCAGATCTATGTGGACACACACAGACATACATCGATTCTGTACTGACTGTAATTGCGGTGCGGGGTTGCAGAACAGGTTTATGCCTGTAGGCTTGCAGGGTATTTGAATGTCTAGGCTTCTTGTCTTCACCTTTCATGAAAATATTCTTGTCTGCCAGTTTGTGAAGTTTTGTTCTAAAGGATACACCCATCTTTTTAGTTCAGGCATTGCTAACATATGCATGGCCTCAGACTGGAAAGCCCTTTGTCATCTGGTGAATAAAGCAAATTCAAGTTGCAGATGATCTTTGCTTTAGAAAATTATGCTAGAGACAACTAGTGTTAATGAGCAATATCCCCCTCTTTTCCAGTTTCCCATAAACATGCAGATTGCAGTGGAAGACAGCAATTTAAACCATCCAATGCTGATCTCTTCCATGGAAGATTAAGGACAGTTAAAGCTAGATGTTTCATTTGTTTGCAGTGTAGGCAAGTGGAAGATGTCCCTGAAGCAGTGCCTGATAGTGTATTAGTGACTAAAACATGACTCCCTGTCATTTTACCCCATATCTTCACACTGTTCCTCAGACGTATGTTCACATTGAAACCTGTTCTAATGTTAAAGTGCAAAAGGGGGCAGTAAAGTGCTATCCAAAAAAAATGTTTATTTTTATGGGTACTTTTTGTGGCAAAAGTTGCATTTCTTAATAGGCTTATAATTGCCCATATTAAAGTAATGATCACAAGAATATAATCTGTTTGAAAGGCTTACAAATGTTGCCAGAGTGTATCATTAAATGTTGTGGAAGTAGTGTTTGTCCTGTGTATTTCCATGTACCTCTGTCCTTGATTGGGGCCCTGAAACATGCTACATATTTGGAAGGAATCGGAGGCAGGAAACTTTCCTCAGATATATTTAGGACATAGCTATATGAAGCACTTCTGAAAGAATTCCAGCTTTGCTAATCATCTCTGATTCTCATGTTGTGCATTACTAGCACCATGTTTCTGGAAAAAGCGAAATGAAAAGAATGCTGAGGGTAGGGGTTTCTGCTTGAAGTACTAAAGTGTGTAGTAGTGGCATGGGTCAAGAGTTGGGCTCTCATCCAGACCTGCATGCATCATTTGTCAAGAGGTAACTAGAAAGAGCAACTAATTACAATGCACCTACTGAGTGTTTTTTCTTTCAGAAGTTCCTTAGAATAAGACATTTATACAGACTGGCTGCTACTTTCCACTGCAGCCACTTGCAGTTTTTAAACTGTACACAGAAAGCACATTTCTAATGAATTGAAATGAAATGAAAAGGGGAGCGTGCCTGTGTGTTTCCATGCTTGTGCATAGAGCAAGTGAGCAATGATTCCATTTGCTGAAGCTGAGTAAGTCCGGCACTGTTGTGAGGTTCATATTTCTGTAAATGCTGATGAAATGTTAATATAATACACTTTAAAATAGAACATTGGTCATATTCATCCTTTTTTTTTTTTTTTTTTTTTTTTTTTTCTCCTTACTTAGAAGACTGTCGTGAAGCACATTAGTGGTTCTTTTGTGGTAACAGGAATTGATTTAGTAAATGGATCAGAATTCTCTAGTGCTTTAAGTACTTTAGTCAGAGCAGTAATGGCTTTCTGCATATAATACAAAAAGTTAATTGCTATTAATAGTGCCTTATGTGGAGGTCATATATGAAAACAGAATTTAAAAAATCTATATTTTTTTGAAAAAAATCCTTCGATTTAGTAAAAGATCAGATTGTATATCTTTTGAACATTTCAAGCCTTACTCTTGTGGTAAATGTTTTGGGCCTGGTTTCACATTCTTGCACAAAAAACCCATTGCACAGGAAACAACAGATAGGTGTTTGTTCTCTGAAGTTTTTTAAGGCAGGGAAAAACATGCCTGGCTTTTACATGGGGAAGGACAGGCATTCAGTTTTGCACTCTGGATTTACTGGGAGTGGAGGGCTAAAACATAAGTTGGTTTGAAGGTTTTAGTTATGTAAGTGGGCTTTTCGCTTTTTTTCTGCGAGTGAGAGCCAAAGCAGCAAGGGAAAGGGCAACTTTCCAGCAAAACGAAACCACCTCTCGCAGGTGGAGATGACATCCGATGGAAACAGATAAACTGCCTGACAGCAAAACCCTTCTGGCAGCTGCATGCCAGGCGGCTGAAGGCAGGGCGCTGCCTTGGCTCCACATGGTGGGCTGGGGAAGGGGGCTCGCAATGCCCCTGCCTCCCTGGTCACCATAAGATGCCATGATCCCAACCTGAGATGACCTAATTCCCTAGAGAGGGACTGCAAAGTGACCTACCCCTGCTGGAGCCGGGGAGTGGGGTAGCCTTGAAGGGGAGTCTGCGGCATTTCCTTTGGCTTGCTTACTTTTTGTGAAGAATGAGATCACATCTGTAACCTCCTCGTATATCACAGCTTTTAAAGAACCAGATTTTCTCTTTGAGTGTCTCCAATAAGATGTGTTTGGTGCTGCGTTACAGGTGACCTTCTGTATACGTGAAGGGTGAAAGGGGTACAATTTTGCCAAATACCACATTTTAGCTGCAGGGCTTGTGCTCTCTCAAGTGCGAGGCACCTTTAGACTTGTGATGATTCTAAGCTGAGTGGAATGAAAAAGTGTCTGTATTTTTGCAACAACACTAGTCATACGAGTCATTTGTTGAAGGAAGCTCGTGACAGATCTTTCTATGAGACCTGCTAGGGCATTTTCTGATGTGTTTGGAGACGAATAGTGTCTGTGGGTGTCTCTGTACAGTAGAAGCTCTGTGATGGTGCAATTTGACTGTCAAATCCTGCAGGTCCATGCAAAAAAGTATTTCCTTTGTGGAGAAGTAGATGGACACTTAGCCTATCCTTAGTTTACACATATAAGAAATCACTTTTAGTATTTTGCTAAAGGTAGTGCGATGAATGGATAAATGAAATGGTTAAAATTCCATACATGTTCCTTATTCCCTCTCCACTAAAATATTTGAGAAAATGTAATAATGCTACAGAATCATTCTTGTCTATGTTTTTAAGATTTCAGTTGCAAACATACTGCCTCTTTTTTGCCCCACTGAAGTTGGTGGAAATCTTGATCCGACGTCAGTAAGAACAGGTCCAGGAAAGGGCACCAAGAACAGGGCCCATTTGCACAGCTGCTTGAGGCACATGAAATGGTGGCATCACTCATATGTTGTGTCCAGTGTTGTGATTAAAAAACCATAGAACCTTAAAACGTCCCCTTTCAGTGTGCTGCAAGCATTTGCCTCAGATAGTCTGAATGAAAATTGGCTCCTTTGGAGGTGAGGAAGGGTGAGGAGAATAAGGTACCCCAAACTCTAGGATGGAGATCAGCTATGGTTTCAGGGGACTGCTTCAAAGCATTTGTGAGCTTACTGCAGGTTTTATTGCGGGGGAGCCTGAACATGCGTTTTCCCTTATAGTAGAAGTGAGAAATACAGGACTTGCTGCTTCACCAACTTGTGGTATAATATTTTATAGTTTGGCTTTGTATAATGTGGTACTTGCCATTAAAGATCTTAAGGGATGAGCGTGAATATATTTGTTTATTTATTTGTTTGAATTACATTTAGTTTCTAGCCTGCAAGTCCCATTAATGCTAGTAACCATTCCTTACATGAATGGTTTCATTAACTGTGTGGAAAAATGTTACATATAAATACACGTAAGCAGATTAAACTTCTTAAATTTTATTTAAATTCAAAAACATCCCTGTTTAGCATGTTGTGTAAAACTTTCCTGCAGTATTAAAATGATTTAATAAGACTGCACTGGTGAAGAAAAGTAGCTTCCAAAACTCACTTAAAAGAATTTTAATAATATGAAATGCTATACTTATTTTGCTCTCAAAGTTTCATTTTCTAGTCTGTGTATAAAGCCAGTCTGTCATTTTGCTGTGTCACACTATAGTATTTTTTCTTGCAAAGATTTCACATAAGCATGGTGCCTTTTTTCCTCACAAAATTATGTACCCATTTTGAGACAGACTCCACATTAACCTTATTTTTATGAAGCTTGTTTTTCTGTTTGTCCACAGCAGTTACTGATCCTGTTCTCATTGAATTCATGTTCACTTAATCTATTTAAACTGGAGTGAGGTGAGCCCTATAAAATCACTGCTTCTGCACAAAAAACATTTCACATTTACAGCTAGGTGTGTACCTTATATGCATACGGCATATTTTTGTACATGGTCTTGAATATGACAAAAACTAACATGAAAGTTTTGTACAGAGCTTTTGCAGAGAGCGCTAGTCTGTGTTTTTGGATTTTATGCAGTTCAGTGGGAATTAGAAAACTGACTTTGATCATAATAAGCCCACTGCTTCTTTACTGGAATCACTAGCCTTTTCCTGAAACTTCTGTTTGCTTTGCATCAAGCTGGTAGTACTTTCACCTTGTTTAAATATTTCTCTTGTGGACAAAGTGATATTCCAAATATGAATGTTGTTATTTTCTCAAAAGTCAGATGATTAATACATATGCTATTTAATAACCATTCTTTTTAAACCGTAAGAACTTGTATGTGGAATGTAATTCTGTATTCTGTTTCAGTTTGCAGTTTTGCAAGTAACGGACTAGCATACTGTGTTATTAGTATTCATGATATTTCCTTAATAAAAATTTTCAATGAATAACTTCATAGTCAAGCTGGTAGTTAAACTTCATAAAGTTAAGTGGGTAGGATTCCCCAACAGTAGGTTTCAGGCTGCATTTTAAGAAGCGTCTTGATTGTTCACATTTTTAGGATTATTTTTGTGACATTAATTTAAAGCTAACTGCCTACACCAATTAGTTCGGGTAAGTTATTAAAGCACAGAAATTTGGCACTGCCTCCCCAGTTAAATATACAAGCCTTGCATCAAGTACTAACACGCTTTCTAAAATCGTATTTATTTCATAATTACTAGAATATAGTTAAAGCTAAATATGCATATATATTTGTAGTATGTGTACGTATATGTATGTGTATAGTTTTGCAAGTTGGAAAAACCCTGACAAAAAACTTGGTTACATCACTCAGTACTGATTAAAAAAATCTCTTAAGAATGTATTTCTGTAAGAATTTTTTCTGTCAATAATTTTCTAATCAATTTCAGAAATTTTTGCATACTAAGAAATGGTAGAATATTCTCATTGAATGAGAGCATGGGCAGGTTAAGTTTTACTTTTTTTTTGAGAATTTGCTATTATGAGATGAGGCAGCTTTGAGTGGTTATCATTAAGCAAAACTCCTTTGTAATTTGATATGGCTGAATGTGCTAAGTTTCTTTAAAGAGTAAGTAGATTCTTAAGAAATTAATATACATTTTAGGGAAAACTATATGTGGGAAAGTAATATACATTTTAGTTTTTTATAAAACTTTACAATCAAATTTAACTTCTTGAGGACTTTGGCCAACAGTGTTACATTAGTTCAAGGAAATTCTGCTGAGTCTTAAAATAAGTGTGGTAGATAAAATCATTGTAGCATTGATGTGAGTGGGGAATTAACTGCTCTGTTCCTGATTTCTGTTTGTGTGTCATGTGACTTTTTGGTCCAGTACAATAATTATTTTTAAAAAGCTGTGGGAACTCATCAAGTTGTTGTTATTTGATGAGCTGCATGACTAGTTGGACGTGTGGGAGGGATTCACATCCATGGGCTTTGCACAGATGTCAAATGTCGCCCACAATACACCAGTTTTGGGCTGACAGTACAAATGCCATCTGTATCGAAAAGTGCCAGACAGAAAGCGCATGAATTTCATCATACAGCTTATATGGTACTTAATATACTTTTCTGTGCTTTCTCACAGCAAGCACCCGGATTATTTATTGTGAGCAGGATTTTTCAAATGGTCTAAGAGTCTCGCTGTATCTGACTGCTGACAGAAATGAGTTGGGAAGCTTGCTAAGCTTTTCTCTTAAGTTTCTGTTGGAGTACAGCAGCCTGCGTTGGTGTTTAAGTTTTGCAGTAAAATATAGAGCTGAAATGCAGAAAGTTAGAAAGCTTTTTAAAGAAAGCAGTGGTTCCAGTGCTGTTGCTGTCCTGACTACTTGGAGAGCATGTCACTGTCCCAAGCCACCACTGGAGTGACAGCCTCCATGGGATCAGTTACAGGATTCAGGAAACACATTTCTTCATCTTTATTATATCTCTGTTTTGATGGAAAATAAAAGCTTTTTAATTAGTTGAAGTCACATTTTGATCAGACTTTCAAAGCCATTTCATTAATTTAATTTTTATAGACACCATCCTGCAAACATTTCATCAGTCTTATTGCTACTTTGGAATACTTACGGCAACATATCAACACTTGCAGAAATAAAGACTCAGGATTAATCCTGATGTTTTTTTAACCTCTACCAAGGTTGAATGTACATTGTCCTTTATTTTCAGTTAGAAGGTATCATAAAACAGTAGTCTTAATCTTCCTGACATTTCATAAATAGCTTCAGAAAGTCCTTAGTACCCAGCAAATGATTTATTTAAAGTCTTTATAAAAAGTATAGTAGCAAAAGTATTACACAAATGCAGGGATAATAATCATGCCTACTACTAATCAACCACTGTAAGTTTGGTGGTTGAACTGCAATGCATGAGGTGAAACTTTTTTATTATCTCCATCCATATTTGGGCTTTGTTGTTGTAAGAAAATAAGGAAACTAAATTGGAAAAATATCTCTCCTAGCAAAGGTCACGATCAAAACTGCAGAGTGTGGAAAAAATTTCAATACAATCAAGTTCTCAGATTAATCCTTGCGTTTTCCGCCTTTTTTCTTGCTTAATCCCATCAGCATTAGATCCTGCAAGTTCAGACACTCAAGTGGAAGGAGATTTACTGAGTTTAGTTCTAAAACTGTACAGACTTCAGAATAGCAAGAATATTCCCTGCCAAAAAGTCTAACGAGTGCATTGCTTTAAAGCTCTTGAAAATGTATTTTTAACTGTCTGTCGGGGACGGTTCTGTCCTCTACCTTTTACGGGACAATTCCTGGCTGAAACCAAGGCTCACAAGTGTGCCTTGTCTCCTGCAGCTCTTTCTGAGGATTGCCTGGCATACCATCTCTCAACCCATCCTATTTGTGCTCAGCGTTTGCATGGAGAACATACACTGTGGCTGTTTCATGTATATATGCAAACTCAAAAACTGGAATCAGTGTCTTTTGTTTCTCAGGGCAGCTTTTAGGTCATTTTATTAATAATGGCAGGCAGGTGCATTTATCTAAACTTACAAATTTTGTATATGTTATATATGGAAATCTAAATTGATTAACTTATAAGCAAAGACTCAGTCCTTTGAAATCTCATGTGTTTCCTGTTACACAGTCCCGTTATGTGAAGAAGAATTGCTGGCAAGAAGAAGTATTTGCAGCAGTGGGATCATACAGTGGCCAGCCTTTGTCCTGGCATGCAGATGGGGGAATTGGATTGATTGTCATTTTCCTGGTACAGCACTGCTGCACAGGAGCAAAGTTAAAATGGAACTATGGTCAGACAAAGTTGTAAAGTCAGTCACAGGTGACAGAGGTTGGGTTGGAATCGCTGTCCCTTTGCTTTTGCATGGTTGGAGGTGATTCCCAAGTGGAGCATAAGAATACATGCTGTTCCCTTGGGAATATTTGCTGGCTGGGATCCACTTTCCCCCCTTTCCTTCATGCCTTTGCAGAACTGGCCTCTCCCTTACTCATAGGATCATAGAATCGTTTAGGTTGGAATAGACCTGTAAGATCATCAAGTCGAGCTGTTAACCCAGACCTGCTGTGTTCACCACTAAACCGCGTCCTCGGCGCCACATCTACACATACATCTGGTTGTCCTTCACCAGGCTGGTAACTCTGAGGATGCATTTCCACCTTTCCATTTGCTTGATCATTTCAGCTTTCAGGAGGTGGTAGTCACTGCATTCCTTAGGCATGTCTGAAAACCGGAGGATGAGGCACAGCTTTGCCCTGTCTCCACTTCAGTCTCAGTTTGAGCAGCCGTGGCCAAGCCCAGTTTCTGCAGTCTGGAAATTGCACTGCACAGCACAAAAGAGCGCAGTGATTTATACATCAACAGTCACTTCTCTTGCCATAACATTTCATTGTTCTAGTTCCCTAAATCTGTAATTACATGTCTTTGTCCTGCTATGTGCTGCTTCCTAACAAATATAATTCTTACCCTGGCTTTGTGAGTGAAAATAATCCTGCTCAATTAGCACAGATCATAAACTTGAATTGTGTGGGAGCAAGCAGTTGTAAATGATGGATTTGAAATTTGGGGCATTGCATCATCCTTTAATTTAGTGGGTTCTCCCCCACTACTACTTGATGCTGGTGGCTCCTTTTGCCAAGCCAGAGGAGCTTAGAGGTTGGAGGTCACCGACGCCTACAGCTTTGTTCTGAGTGGGCCTTGATACTCTAATTTAAAGTTTCCAAGAAGGCTGCCTGTGAATAAGCTGGATTTACTGTGTGTGCTGTCTAAATACTAGCACTTGGAGAAGGGTGTTCATTAGGCAGCAATTGTTTCACTTGGTTTTTCAGGCCCATTCTCCATTAAGGAAGATCTTTGGGAAATGCTGGCAGGCAGGATAAAGAGGAAAGAAAGTCAGTCTTTTAGGTCTATGCATTTGAGTACGTTGTGTTGTAGGCTGTTCTAAAACATGCACTTTTTGGCCTTAATTGAAACAAACATGTCTTAATGGAGAGAGAAACAAACAAACCTGCTGTGGCTTTTGTCCTTGTGAGAACAAAACTCTTCATTTTGTGAGTGAATCAATACTATAAGTAATTATTTATATTTTTCTTCCATGAAGAAGTGGTCATGTCTGCCTTTTAATTAATATGAGTAGGAAAGACAAAATACTATGTCTAACTGCAAATAATAAAATTCATTGCCAGTTTGTGTAAGAAGTCTTCCCGTACTATGAAAAAAAGCACGCCTGTCTTTCACTACTAGCACAAAAAAAAAAAATCAAAAAAGAGCTAAAATAATGACAGTAATGGTGGAATTTATGAAGAGAAATTATGGTAGTGTAGTGGTCACGCTGTCTTGGATATAAGTGTTTTGTCAGCAGCATGTGTGGTCCATGTGATCCGTAGATGTCTGTCCATCCCAGGTCTGTAAGCATGGTCCTGGTGAGGGACTGATGTTCCTTTGTGTTAACACCAGTAATATCAGTCAACATCTTAATATATTGTTAAAAGTCTTAAGTTTTTTCCTGTCCCACATGGCTGTTCAAGGGGGTTGAGAGATTATTTTTTGTCATTCTCCCATGTCCAAAATCAGCCAAATATGTGCAAGACTAGTAGAAATATTAGCAAAGCAGAGAAACAAGATCATAGCCCACCAGGTATTGTATTAGCTACTCTGTATGGCTAATGCAGTGGAAGAAACAGCAGTGCTTGCCAGGGAGAGACAGAAAATCTAGAGTGCCCAAAACTGGGATAAGGACTATAAGACTCAATCCATCTATAATTTCCAAGATCTAAATAAACATCTTGTTGATATTGAATCAAGCCCAAACTATTAAGACTTGGTTTGCCCAGTCTGTCATTTTGGTTTTGGAAACTGTGTTTATTTCTGTCTGTTTACTGCAGTTGCTACTTTTCTGCATGAGATTTTATCAAGTGTCTCACATTTTACCTCTTCTTCTCTTCCCCCATCCCCCCCCTTTTTTTTTTCCTTTCCTTTTAGATTCCTTCCTGGACAAGGATTGGTACTGTATCCACAGATAGGAGACAAACTGGATATTATATGCCCAAAGGTGGACTCTAAAACTATTGGCCAATATGAATATTATAAGGTCTACATGGTTGATAAAGACCAAGCAGATAGTTGCGCTATTAAAAAGGACAATACACCTCTACTTAACTGTGCCAAGCCAGATCAAGATGTTAAGTTTACCATCAAGTTTCAAGAGTTCAGTCCTAATCTCTGGGGCCTGGAATTTCAGAAGAACAAAGATTATTACGTCATATGTAAGTTGAAAATTTCAGTTGTTCATTCTTTTAAATATAATTGTTCATTGTTTTGTATGCTGTCTTGTACATTATAAGCAAACTAAGAGGAATATGAATGGGTTTGTATTTTTTTATCTGAAAATAATTTCTTGCCAGCATGTTTTTGATACTGCTCCTGATTTCCAAAGAGTATCTGTCTCTTTTTTCCCTGGTTGGTGTAAACCACATTAGATTGTACTTCTGTGCCTGTAAAAGGCTTCCCTTTTTTGTGCACAGTGTTGTGTCCTGTATTTGCATTGGAAGTTGTGTGCAGCTGAACGTTTCCTGCCCACAGCCCTGGTGACATGCCGTGCTGTTGGCCTTGTCCTTGGGTTCTCTTATGCCGGGAGTAGGAATACGGTGACCCAGCTGTTCTGAGATGAGGCATCCTGTGTGACGTGGCTAGCCATTGCTCCAGGTGGTCCAGGGACTCACAGGATGCATCTTTTGACCACTTTGGTGCCAATTTTGTCAGTGTAGTTTCCTCACAAGGGTTACTGGTAAGGGCCTGTAATTGAACACGCCTTTCCTCCAAACATACCTACTGTGTCCAATACAGTAGCTTGGAGAATTCTTGCGTAAAACCTAGACTTAGCAAGGTCTTGGATTTCATCCTTTTTCATGGTCCTGGCTTGCGAAACAAATGTGCATGGCACAGCAATACAAACTTTGTGTGAGTTTCTGATCAGGTATTTATGGCTGAAAGTAAGTCTGGAGGTAGCCACTGTGTTCACTGATTCAAATTACTTATGATGTGTAAAGTTAATTATGTGAATCAGGAGTTAGAATAAGCTGAGACCTCAGCAGTACAACAACAATTTACATTAGTTTAGGTTTGTCATTGTAATACTATGCCCTGTGGATCTCATTTAGCCCCATGGGCACTTTTGAAGTCTTGAGCAAGTATCAACAGTTATTAGGTGAGGGAACAAATTCTGCAAATACTTGGCTTTTCTGCAGTTACAAGGAAGTAAGATACTTGTGTGTCTTATTTCACAGAGTCACAAAATAATTTGGGTTGGAAGGGACCTTTAAAGGTCATTTAGTCCAAGCCCATTCAGTGTGTGGGGACAGCTTCTACTGGATCACGTTGCTCAGAGCTCTCTTCCCAGATAGGGAGCATCTAACACCCTTCTAGGAAACCTGTTCCAGTGTTTCACAATACTCATTGTAAAAAATTTATTCACTTTATCAGTCTAAAGCTACCCTATTTTAGTTTAAGACCATTAAGCCATGTCCTGTCACAGCAGGTCCTGCTAAAAAATTAGTCCCCAAACACATTTCTGCCACCTTCTTGAAAACTGGAGGCTTGATAACTGTTTCATTTAATGTCTGTCAGTGTAACTATTTCTTAATTTCTGATTTTAAAATATTGGCAATTTGAAAAGTGCTCTGATCAAGTGCTTTTAAAATGGAAATGGAAATTCATTTAGTATAAATTAATGCTCACTTCCCAGTCATCTCCATAATGGTACATGGTAATGTATGAAACAGATTGTATGTCACAGAAACTTAAGTAAGAATTCACTGCATTATTAATACTAATTATTAATTTTAGAAATTACTGAGTAGGAGTTACAGGAGATACAAACCACAATTTTTTTGGTTTTAAAGATTGCTTATTATAGGCACTTTCTCTGTTTAGCCAGGGGGTATGTAAAAATGTGATCTCACTTAAACAGTATCAACTTCGACAAACTTCCCACTGAAATCCAGTGAGATATTTACCGGGGTGAAAGTGACAAAATTACATGTTGAGAGGTAGTTATCTGTAACTCCAGTGAAAATGTGTAGCATAAAAAGGACCATGCTCAAATATTTGGCAAATGAGGAAATGTGCTCGTTATTTAGTGCTGCTTTTAAAAACATCCACAGAAGACCAACTGTAGTGGAACAAATGGCACAGTTACAATTATTACCTGAAAATTATGGGCACAAATGGAGCTTTCTGATACACTGTCAGTTCTGTCATATCTATGTCATGGATTTACCCAGAGAATTATTAAGTACGTCTCATTTTCATTAGTTTTGTATAATTATTTCATTATAGCAATAAGACATAATAGACGTTGCATTTCCTGGAAGATTACTGCATAACTTGGTTGAAAGAACTTACTGAGCCTTCAATCTAATGCCTCAAAAATCACACTGGCCTAGCAATGGTACTGGAGTGCCTTAGGGTATTACTTTTCCTACTCATTGTGGCACAAACAACTTGGCTCACTCCACTGCTAGCATACTGACTGAGCTTCATCAAGGGTACCCATACATTTTAATAGGCTGAACAAAAAAGCCTACCCTTGAAAACCCAGCCATCCTGAAGCTAAAACCCTCACTTTCCTGTCATTCAAGGAGAAAACTGTAAACTCAGTGATGCTTGTCTCAGAAGCAGTAAGAGGGGTAGAAAACTAGGCCAGTACTCCGATAGGACCATTTTAAGAGAGTGCTGGAGCTAGATGGGGTTTTAACAGTTTGTATTCAAAAGCTCATGACACAGCCTTGTCCATACAAGTTCTGGTAGTCAGGACATTTGCTGTCATTTTTATAAGTAACAAAATGCATCTTAGTCATGTACACAGACCAGGCTTTAAATTGTTTGCATATGTCCCTATTCACAGACCTGTAATTCTTTCTTTTCCTTCCTTCCTTCCTTCCTTGAGTTTTGTCTTGCTTGTTCTGTTGGTTTTTTTTGTTTTTTTTCTTTGGGGGGGGAGATGTAAAAGCTGTGAAATGAAGGCAATGATGCATTTTATGTGCCAGCTTTTGATTTTGAAGTATTTCAGGATCTTGCATTCCCTCAACTAAGTGGAATCAACCAAACCTAACACAAGAGCTTACTGAGCTCAGCATCTTTGCAGTGCTTGCTCTGGCTGCGCCTACAGCCTAATCTCACGCTGTTTATGCTGGCAGGCTGTTGTCAGCCCTTTAAATGTTTTGTGCATCGTCATGGACCTTTATCATCTTGCCATTATTTGAAAACAGAGTTTGTTTTTCTAAGGTAATAGTATGTGGTTTGTGGAGCTGTATTAAACAGTAAAATCTCTATTCATATTAGGGGGTTAGTCATTTTGGGATGAGGAGTTGCAACACAGGATGAAGCAGCTTCCTGAGCCCTTTAGAGACCTATGATTGCACAGGAATTCTTCAAGCCATAATTTTTATATCATCCAGATGTATTCATGATAGGTATAGCAGAAGGAGATATTTTCTATTCAGTGCTTCCCTAAGCCTAAGCATATAAAACCTTCTCATTCCACAATTCTCTATTTTTAAAAAGTAAAAGTGTGGGTAAGTTTCTAATATCTGTTTTCACATTTAGTGAAAATTACTTTAATTTTTTTTTTTTAAGTAACCCATTTCTTGGCATTATTATCTTGAAGATATTCCTCAATATGAGTATCAGTATCCAAAGAGTTAATTCTGCGAACAGCAGTAATTGGAAAGATGATACTGAATGGTATTGTGAAAGTGAATAAGTGATATAACAGAGTGTCCTTGCTTTTCTCTTCTTTGCTATCATCAATTTTTCGTTCCTGGGAAACTAATAGATTCATTTTCCTACAGTTACCTGATTTCTTTTCAGCAGAACTGGAGAAGGTCAAATGTACTTGAGATCTCAGAAGTATTAATGTTTGATTATCCTAAAATATGTGACCATTTAGTTAACATATCATAAGTCTCTAAGGAAATCCTTAATCAGATGCATGAAGGAAGATACATCATGCCCAACAACATAAATATCTCTGCGAAGGGCGAACTTGGGCAGAAGCACGTGAAGATTTGCAACCCTGATGTTTGCATTAAAAAGTCTTTTTATGTCTTTCCATGGTTAGGGAAAGAAGTATAATTTTCTGCTGTTGAGAATTGCTGAGAACAAGCAGTGAGTATCTTCTCAATACTGAGGAGATACTCAGTACTTGATCTGCAAGTACTTGGGTCATGGTGTTGCTGCTTCAGTACCTCTCTCAGATGCAGATTCTTGTTTGTGAGAGACACATGTTGGCATAGTTCAAGCGCATACAGTATACCAAAGATGTTTACTTTTGGTGAATAGGAATCGTCCTGAACCCTTCCTCATTAAACTTGGCCTTTAGTCAGAGGGCATAAGAGCCCGGTGACACACTGGGTTTGTGCTGAGGGAGCGCTGGGGGAAGCCCGTGGGAAGCAGTGCCAGAGGGAAGGGAGCAGTGCCAGAGGGAAGGGAGCAGTGCTGCCTGCCTCCAAGCCACCGTCAGCTTCCTTAGGTAGCTGCGCCAAGCAAGCGCATATTTCACGCCATCTCTTCTTTTGCATAAGTAAAGTGGATTTTATGGGCTGACATCATCAACATTAAAAAATTAATCACCTGCAATGAAATCTTCACCTGTTCCAAATTTGTAACAGAGTGACTTGGGAAGGGGCTACAGAATGGTTCTCTGAAAGATTCTTCTATAAGGCTTGCTCTGCCTGGACCTCATTAGCCGAGCTTGCCGAGCTAATGATGCTCATTGGCTTTGACATTGGCAAAATTGAATATGCAGCTTTCCTTAAATGTTTTTTTGTCGACTTTTTTTCAAGTGATCCACTTATATAATTGGCTTCTGGCTTAAATTAAAAAACATGTATTTATATATATTTGATCCCCGACTGATTTAAAGGTTTATACTGGCTAGTAGCACTATATTTTGGATAACTGCTGTAATAGTACTGTGGCTTTTAAAATCAAAACAGTCATTCTGAAACTTTAGCATTAGCTATGTTTGAAAAAAAATCTCAATGCTTTTTATGTTTTCACTTTGTCATTCTGTTACAATTAAAGGGCAATAACTGTCTGAGGAAGAACATATTAAAGGACAATATAGATTGTGCCCTGAAATATGGCCCAGCTGGGAAGAATAAATCTCTTTGCTTGGGCAAATAGATTTACATTAAAATGTTATGTTAGTATTCTGACCAGTTTAAGCGCTGGCTAATCTGTCTGGCTGGGCATTCTGAAAACGTTCTGAGGCAGATTTCAGCCTGCAACCACCTGCCAGCCCCCTGCAACCACCAAATCATGAAAGCTGCCCAAAAGGAAACAGTTAACGGGTTTTTTTTGTTAATGCCAAATTAGCCAAAATGGGAACAAATACTGTATCAGAAATTGAGTTCCTTTACTTTTGCAACAAAGATGTTTTTCTTGGTTTTTGTTAAAGATTCTGTGGTCCAGAAATCTACTGTTACTTTTTCTTTTGTGGTGATGGTGGTGATGGTGTTAATGAAAGCCAGTGAGATAATAGTCACTCTGATTCCATTTGTACAAAGATCAGGTTTTTTTCTTTCCTTTCTCCTCTTCCTTCCTCAGAAAATTAGATAAATAATTTCTCCTTAGTGTAAAATGATATCCAGAGGTCAGTCTTTGACTTTGCTAAAGTGTCTTTTAAGGGATGTGTCAGCAATACCACTTAGCTCTTGTTGAATGAAATATAAATATAGCTTATACAAATAATATTATTAGAGCGAAAAATCACTGTCTGTACAGCTTCAAATTTCTAACAGAGTCTAAGACCTGCAGGATTAATGGAGTCATGGTCCTTTGGGGTTTTGTCCCAGACCACACAGGTCTTGTAAGAGAATAAGGCTATTTTATATTGATGGACTTTGTTCATATTTGATGCCATTACCTAGGCAATACAATCGTTTATCTCCTTTAAAGTAGACTGAGATAGTTCAGCAGGAAATCTGTTATTATGTCTCTTTTCCTTAGGGAAGGAAATGAAAGATAGGAATGCTCAGTTTGTTAATTGATGGCATGTTGTGAAAAAAATACTGTTATCTTCCCCCGCACCCCCACAAGTATTCCAAATAGATATGGAATCAGATGAAAATGAAGAATAATTGTTCAGACTGGAAGAAAAAATTACTCAGGAAATACCCATGAACTGAATAGGTTTTAAAATTTCATAGGAGCTGTTTAATAGTTTTAGTCACTGTTTTTATATCTCGCTTTTATAGTTCCTCAGAAACAGTTAATAAATAGGGGGAAATACAGTACATTCACAAAGAAAGATGCAGTATTCTCCCTTAGAAGTTTTTATATATGTAGTATTTGTAGTGCTTTTCAGAAAAAAAGCTAAAACCCTGACCTTCTCCAAATTGTGTATGTGCTTAGATTTAGATAAACATGCTTAACAGGACCACATGCCGAAGAAGATTGCATTGAGTGTGTATTTTATCCTTTCTATTCGGGATATGAGTAACTGTTTAAATCAAGGGGGGTATGTATTGGAAAGACATGACATGCTATGAGGAAAGCATGAAGAGAGTATCTGTCTAAACTGAAACCTGAGAGAAACTGAAACACATTTAACTTTTATTTTGTACGTAAATTCAGTAATAATCATTTAGCTCATCAAGGGGGATGATTAGTCTTTATACAGTTGCTTGTATCATATGTGTTACATACTGGAGTATTTTAAGTCCTAAAATAAAAGATGAGGAGCTTCATAAGGATTTATAAAGGCTTTAATGAAACTCATTTTAAAGACTTGAAATTGTTTGCCTCATTAAAGGCTTTACATAGCTAGAATGGAGGGAAATGTACTTTTGTCTGAGAACTGCATTAGCTAAAACAAAAGGCTGGAATGGCTGAAAACCAGGGTTAAATGTCAGTTTGGATTTTCTTTCCTGACTTCAGTCAATCCTGGTAACCTTGGATGAAGAATATTTCAGGTTTTATTGCTGATAAATCAGACTATAAAACTAAACCCTCATGGGCAGTCTTCCAGTTTCTTTTTTTCAGTCCCAAGGAAATCATGCAAATATTTCTGGGAGTAAAAGCAGGATTAGGCTTAAGGTAGTCTTAGCTGTTCTTGGAGAAGAGTCCGTATTAAGCTGAAAATGCTGGATTTTAAAAGGATGTTTGAATCTTTGTTAGCATGATTTATCTGTTTTCTGTTCAGTAGATGAAGTCACCAAAAATCACTAAACTGCAGCAGCAGAGTAGTCCTTTTGTGCTTATTGGGCTGCTGTGAGAGAAATGGAATTCTAAATCGAAATCCTGCTTGGAAAACTTAAAATGACTTGTTTTTCAGGTATTTCATGTAAGTGTGTTAGACCACAACAGCACAGCTGATTGCAGAATCCCAGCGTGGTTTGATTTGGGTGGCACCTCTGGAGCTCATTGAGTCCCCTGCTCAGACCTTTGCTCAGAGAGCCCAGAACTGTGTCCAGCTGAGTTTTGAGTACCCCCAGGGGTAAAGCCCCTCCTTCTATACAGGTACTCCGGTTCCTTCATCATCTCCGTGAGCATTTACTGGACTTGCTCCTGTAAGTCCGTGTCTGTCTTGTACTGGGGAGCCTGTGACTGCACCCAGCACTGCAGGTGCAGAGTGGTGTGGAAGGATCACCTCCCCAAACCGGCTGCTGCTGCTGCTGCTGCTGCTCTGACACATCGAGCCCAAGAGCTGTTTGTCCCCTTTGCCACAAGGGCATGTTGCCGCCTCAAGGTCAACTTGGTGTCCACCAGGACCCTCAGGGCCTTTCTGCAAAGATGCTTTCCATGTGTTTGGCCCCAGCTTGTGCTGGAACTTGATACCACCTGTTATCCAGAGGCTGCCACAGCAGATTTGGTAGCAGAATCAAGACATTAGCAAAATAATTCACTTCGCAAAAGGGAAAAAGCCCAACTAAATAATGACAATCTGTTAAAACACCAGTGAACTTTTAAAATCACTATAAGTATTAAAAGTATCAGTTTGCTTGTCTAGTTGTGACTTTTCAAAATTCAAAACATTGGCGGATTAACATATCCCACTGGAATTTCATAAAGTGAACCAAGATGTGCCTACGTGATAATTTCTAAAGCTAAACCTCTTAATTTCTTAATGGCAAGTATTTGAACAGGAGGTCCTGGAGAACTGTGGAAATTCAGATTGCTTCATTTTTGCAATGTTCCCTCATTAAGGTTTACTTTGTGGGTATTTTATAGCTCTAAGCACAAACATAACCATACTGCAGTCAAAACAGTGCTTAAGTTCTGATCGTCTTTGCCAAGTGTACAGTCATCCAATAGTATCATAATTGATCTCAGTACTAAGGTGCCAAACTCTGTGTTGCTGAAGGATAGTTAGATGATGTAAATAGGTTTTTGTGTTTTGCAATAAAGCACACTTTTGTTGTGCTACATGTAAAAGCAGGAGATGAAGGTATTCTTTTATTGAAGCAAACATGTGGAAAATTGCTCTACATTGTTATAGTACAGAGCATCTCCCCTGAAAGGAATGAGGTTCATCTACAGGGCAAAGTCTGACTGTGGCACTTTATTGGGGTTACTCCTAGACTCTGTGTGGTCAAAGCAAATAACATCATGTCCATCTAAACTGTTATAACCATGAGACTGGCACATTTTCTCATCTATAGTGTTATATTCTAAACTGTCACTAGGCATTAACTCAGTCACTGGTGAAGTCCTACCACCTAGAGATGAACTCTGCCTCAAAATGATGTTTTCCACTTCAGTGCTACTCATATAGCAATTACTGGGTCATTAATATCATTGCATGCAATTAGTGACAGTAGAATGAGCGAGAGGTTTGTTATTTATTTAATATGAACTTTCGCTATAACCCTTTCTTATCCAAGTGCCACAGACAAAAAACAGAGATATTTTCAAGGCAGGTGAACATCCTTGTAGAGTGAATTTGAATTTGTATGATCCAGAAAGTGGATCCTTACTTAATATTTAAGCTTCTGCTTTTGTTTCCATTAAGCTCTCTTGTCATTAGCAACAATCAGTGTAACTTGAATGCTAACTAATTTTATTAGTTCTGTTCAGCTGAACTGTTAAGCAAAGCTTGCTCTGGTAGTGGGACACACTTCTCCCCATCCATGAGAGGCTTTTGTCGGTAGTGTGCTGGGAGAAAGGATAAACTTGCATAAAATACCTGTTGTGAATGGTGAAGCCAAGTAACTAGTAATCTGTTTTAGATGCATACTTTCGGGTATACACTAAATACATCATAATTAGTGGGCTTACATCTGCCACAGTTACTTCAGCACTCACAAATATATAATTTGTTTATGTAAACTAGGAGCAACCATGTGTGCAGTGGATCATTATCTGACAACATTTCTCAAAGTATGTGAAATATAGAACTGAAATTCTTTTAGAAACGCTTAACTGTAATGGAAGACTCAAATTGTTGCTCATAGTGATAGCAGTATTGAGATACTTTTCTGCTTTGTTTTTAAATAATCTCTAAATCATTCCGAGGGAATTTTGTAAAGGGGCACTTGACAGCAGTGAAGCAAGTAGGATTTTGTTGTGGGTGGGTGGAACCTGTGACCTTCAGTAATGGATAATAATTCAGCAGTTTACTGTTCAGTACACTTCAGCTGTGTTCCTTAATGTGTTCCTTAACCCAGTGAGAAAGTGGTGGTGTTTTTAAAATGATAGGCAGCAGTAAACAGTCGGAATTCACAGCTTTTTTGATATTGTCCAACTCTCTCACTGTCTCTTTTTCCCTTTATGGAAAGACTTTGTTGACATAAATGGCTTTTTTTTACCACGTATATTTTTCTTATACAGTGCCTTGCCTCCCTGGAATTAATAAAATCATTTTTTATGTAGGAAACTTTACAACTCGCTCCCTGTTTTGTGCTGTTGGATGACATGAGATGTGGGATGGAGAGTCTGTGAATTTCCAGAGATGTCCCTGGAATCATACAGCTGGTACAAGCCAAAGTATATTACAGTACAGAATTGATTGGCTCTGTCTTGATTGCATCCTGCACATTGCGCCCTCAAAAAAAAATTGAAACAGTAATAGAATCTGTCCCTCTCTTAACATATGAATACAAGTGGAGACTTTTATGGGGAATTATATAAATACGCTTGTATCATGAGTTCCATCTAAGTACCACAGGTCTCACGTTATTCACAGTTTAACAATATACGTCTTAGAGCAGTGGTTAGAAAAGTGAATCACGAAGTTTCACTGCAGAGCCTTTGCTTCTTCCTGGCAAGAAGAGGCCTGTTCTTTATTTCACTTTATTTTGTTCAGGCTTTAGCTGGGGAAGGCATTGCTGCTTACTTGCTGTGCAGAATATAATTAGTGGATCCTGTTTAGATATAAATCCTGAGACATGCAGTATAGGACTTAATTTATAAAACAAGAATGCAAAGTAAAAAAGAATAGAAAATTGTTGTCCTTTCCCTCACGTTACAGTTCTGCCTCATGTGTGGATAAAGGGGAAAAATGGCTGGCATCAGGAGTATTTATAAACACTCCCTAAGCCTTCGTTTAAGGAGAAGAATCTATCTTAATTTGAAACAATGTGTGGAATAATAAGATAGAGAGATTAAGAGTTTCTGAATGGTTTTTAGGTTGAGAAACTCCTCAAAATTCTGCTGCCACCTTAACTTTGCAAGTAGGGCAAATAAAAAACCAGACATGTTAGAAAAAAGCAAAATAATTGGTAAGCTTTTTTTATACATTTTTCATTGTAGTCTTGGTGCCCTAAATTGTATTAATTGGGCAAATTCAGCAGGTTTTGTGTTTTTTGGTTGTTTGGGTTTGGGTTTTTTTTAGGATAATTTCTTCATCTCTACAAGATCAGTAGAAAGTTGTGATTTTATTGTCTGTTGATAAAAACACGGTCAACACATAACAGCACTCCATTTAACTATTTGTAAGGCATTTAAGTTTTACCACTTGTGGTCCAGGCTTGCGACTGCTGATGGTTAAATTTCAGAAGACAATTAATTTTTTTTAAGAAGCAAAGGTTTCAGTGTCAATCTTATTTTTTTCCACTATGAGAAAAGGTAAACCATTAATTGCTAGTATTTAAGATTAGCGTATTTCTCTTCCCTCTAAACATTTTTCAGCTCACTCAGCGTAATGTGTGGTAACTACCTCTTCTTTGGTGAGTGGCCTGAACAATTTTTTTTGGTTGTTTCAGGTCTCCATGCAGATCTGGCATTGTTAACAGGGGGCAGAATTTAATTTCATGTAATTAGAACACTCTTTCTATTACCTCAGCTACCTTGTTTTCTTTGTCCATGGCTGGTTTAGAAACAACCTCCCTGTTGTGATCAGTGAATTGTGGTTTTGCAGTGTATGATTTCTGGTGTTCATAAACCTCTCCCATAAATTATCTAAATTTATGGAAAAGAAGAATTATTTATTCAGTGTTTTATGAGAGGATCATTAAAAGGACCAAAAACAGATGAAAGCAGTCAGGGCACAAACAATGATGCCTGGCCAAAATTGTGTTCTATTACTTGATAAAAGAAAAAACCCTCAAAAACTTTACATGCACTGAGTAATCCTAAGAGTGCACATGAGATCAAGTGCAGCTTTGCTTTAAGAATAACTTCTTACTACTGGTTGGATCTTAAGCTTGTGTGGATTTTCACTCCTGTTTTTTCATTCTGCCTCTAAGCACAGCAGAGGAAAAGTGGAAATGGGTAGTGTTATTTGATTTTATTTTATTCTGATTTTGGGAAATCTATTTTTTGATGCAGTATTCAAGCAGTATTTAATGAATAAAAACTGTGAAAATCACTACTACTGGATAGTACTGATCTGCCCCAAAAAACCAGTAATTCTCAATTTGCTATAACAGATCCACATCAGCAGCAATTAATTCTTCATGACCTCATCAATGATGTGTCTTTAATACATTGCCAAATGACTTTTATTGTCCAGCACACTAAGGAAGGACAAAATCAATTTTGCCCTTGCCCATCAGTTGACATCACTCATTCGTTTGTATAGTCTGTGGTTTAATGTCCATTTAGTTTTCACAGGAAATTAAATAAGATGATCCACCTTTCTCTCATCAGCTCTGTAGTCCGTTTCATATTCAAGCTCTAGACATAGATGTGTTTTAAAGTTGTGTTGGTTCAAAGCTTATGGCATTTAATTTGCAAATAGGTAATGTTTTTTATAATCCTAAAACATGAAACTGTGGGTAATAATTGTAGCAGGATTAAGAGGCTGAGATTTTTGTGTGCTGTTTTTTTAAGTAATTGTGGTGGCATTTATTCATTTTGTAATGTGTGTTTTTAGGAGTTAAGGAAGTTGAATTTTTGTGACTGTGCCTTCATTTCTAATCTCTTTGTGAATGAAAAGTTATATACAGGCACAAATCTAGCAGCTTAATTCTCCGTCTGATTAGAGTAATGTTACCAACCTGATAGGTTGAAAACAGCCATGATCCATGCAGTGGCGTAGCCTCCTGGGAGGCAGAGTAATAACAATCAAATGAAGACATATTAAAATCTAATATTACTTCCTCTCCATGGGGACTGTATAAGAATCATAGCCAGGAACTGTTCTTGTCAGCTGACTCTGCTATGCTCACTGACTCCCTGCCTCTGCATTTATGACTAATGCACTTTGTACAATAAACAGCACTTGCGGAGTTTTAAAAGCAAATAAATGTAAAACATTATACATTGATTTACATGAGTTCCAGGCTTTTTTGTTTGTTTGTGTCTTTGTTTGTTTCACTGGGGGTTTTGTTTGTTTTTATACAATTCATATATTTCAAAGAAGGAGAGGCAGATCTGAATGAAGTTCTTTGGTCTGAATAATTTAATTTCTCCCTTGTGTACTGAGGAGGATATGTTAAAGCAGTGTGTTACGAACCTGAAAATGTATACTAGCTTCTCTAAAGTAAGTATATATTAGCAAGACTCTTAACCATAATTTCATAACAGACAAGTGTTTCTGAATGTTGAAAAGCTAAACTTGCATTCCTTGTAAAATGGCAGCTGGTGTTGTATTCAAGGAAAGCAGACAGACAGTGTCTGATAAACTACTGTAAAAATGGCCTATAAGTGTGCAATTTTGTTAGAAAGTCTTAAAATTAGTAAAGATTTTAGCACAATTATATGTGTTTATTTTTAGATGTGGACAAACTGTTGAATAATTTCATGTGGTTTTGACTGTAATTATTAGTTTAGCAGTTGACACCAGAGGAGCAGGACAGGTCCCAGAAAATCAGACATATTTAACCATCAAAAGATTTAAAAATATTTTGCTACTTGTTTGGCAACATTTTACTTACTTCTAGGTTCTTATGTATTGCTGTATTAATACAAAGTGAAGTGTGGGATCCTGAGAACATACTAATACTAATGAGAAACTTCATATTAATAATTATTATATTTATTAATGTTAATATTTAAGTATTTTGCCTTCCTAGTAGAGGGCTTTGTATGGTAGCTTGTGTCAGTAATTGACTTTAAAATATATCCATATTTAGACCTATATGTAAAAAAACCTTGGGTTTTTTTATTCATATGTATATAAGAATAAATTGGATGGAAGGTTTAAAATATGATTATATAAACACACTAGAGACTGACATTTCCATTTTGGACACCAGAAACTTGTGTTATGTTTGTGTTTAAATCCAAAACTCCCATCAGGGGCACTTTTTTTTTTTCTCTTTTAAAATATCCTCTCAGTGTGAGCAGAGCTGCAGGTGCTGGGTCACTTTCCCGCAGAGGTGTGAGTGCAGTGGAGGAGCTAACGTGACAGTGGGTCTAATCTTTATTTGGAGATCAATATAGAAAGGCCACAGCAAGTGTTTGAGGAATATTTTGTACTCTCTGCCTTGTTTGACTTCTGCACACTGCACTGTCAAGGGGCATTAGCAGTATGGAACTGTTTTCTCTGCTGTCCCAGATTACTTCTTTTTCTCCATGCAGCTTTTCAAAGCTTAAAATGATGTGTTTAAAGCTACCCACTTTCTTCCTAGTACACTAGGGATACGCAAGGTTGTATTTCAATAGTCTTAATGAATTTTGAAAAATAATTTCCTCCAGTGGCCTTGGGTAATTGTCAGTTTAATTACAGGAGAAGCTGAGAAGGAAACTTTGCTTTGTCACTGAAATGCTCCTCTTTGAAAATTCCCTTTTCCTCAGGACTTAGCAGTCTGTACTCTGAGCTACAATGTAGGCTTTCCTAAAATCCCTTGAAGAACTATGGAAAAAGTGAATACTTCTGCAAATTCATTCATCTGACATCAAAGCTATGAAAGCATTCTTTTAGCAAGCAAGCGAGGCAGATTGCGCTGGCGTAGGCACACAACCAGACTCATTGTACATCTGGGTCTTCTCATTTGGAGACTGTATTTGAAGTAATTTTGCATTCTTTTTTGCCATCTTACTTTCTGAGGTCAGACTGCATCCTCTGCATGCTATTGAGGTCTCCTGCTCTGTGGGTTAAGTGGATAGGCCTTTAAAGAATAAAAAGGCATTGATGTTCAGAACAAGCAGCATTCTATTCAATTAAAATCAAGTAGAAGGTGTTTAAGGAGATGTGATTCCCTTCAGCTCGATTAAAAAAATAATCAAATAACAAAAAACCACAAGAGAAAGTCAGTGTTTATTATTTGTACGTTCAGTTGGTGCTCAGCTTTGGTATTTCTATTTACTATTTTTTTTCTCTGTGTCCTTGTGCTGGTACATTGGCAAATAGATCATAAAAAACACTTTGAGCAAAGACACATTTGATTTATGTCCAGGATGGGTTCTTGGTATTGATTTTTTTTTCCCCCTCTGGAAAAAAAAAACAAAAGAAAACAAAACTATATGTCTCCATTATTTTCAGAGCCTGGCAATGCAGTGGCACATTTCAGATCGGCTTTTATCTCAAATTACTCAACATGCTCTTTTGTATTTTGAGAAGTCTTTTTGCCATACAGCTATTGTCATGTTTTTACAGGGGGGAGGGAAAAAGAGGAGGAACTGGGAGGGACCACGTATGAGGAGAAGGGAATTTTAGGAAAAGAAAGCACAGTTTGGGAAGTTTGTATGGTGGCTGTAATTCGAGTTGGTCACAAAAGAGTCAGAAGTGGAACAAAAACAAGAAGCAGATCAAAGGCTAGGAAGCAGGGTTCAGCGGTATGGGGTTTATATCTTTACAGCTAGAGAGAAGATTAGAACAAGAAAAATACTGCCACGGGGGTAGGAAGACATTGTGAAGGAAAAAGGAAATATACATAGACTGCATTTGAAAGAAAATCCCCAAGGAAGGTGAAAGAGAAGAGAATTAAAAACAAAGACCTGAGGAGCGTAAAGCCCACAAGCTGAAAGGAGAGGGGCAGAGGGAGGCATGTGCTGCTTAAGCAGTTCACCGCCACCGTGGCCAGCAGTGAGCTCCCTTACATCCCATTTTCCATGTGTTTTCTCCACTTGGTGGCCCAGTGCTGGTGCCTGTGCATGCACTCTCTTGTAACTCCATTTTGGGCCCCGGATAAACAGCTCCAAGAAGTGACAGTGAAATTTGCATCCCCAGGACAGCCTGGGGTAGGAAAACCCCCGGCGCATTCCCTGCACAGTGAATCCAGAGCCCGGCGCTGGCAGTTGTGCCCTGCTCACGGTGGCCAGTGGCCAGTGCAGTGCGGTGGCCGCAATGCCTGCTGCCGAAGAGCTGCCAAATCATTTTCCAGCAGCTGTTTTGCAGCGCACAGCTGTGTGTGGCAGCGCCCGTGTGCCGTGATTCAGCGCTGTGGATTCTCCCGGGGAGTGGTGCTTCGCTCTCACATCGCACGGCAGTGTCAGCCGGCGCCTGGATCGCGTGGCTCCACCTGGCACCCAGATAAGCAAGAACAATATCAGCACAGCGGAAAGCACCCTGTTGTTTGTATGAGCTAAAAGGTTTCCGTGAGAATAGAGCGTATTCCCGTTTGCCACCCACCCCCGCAGAGGCTCCTCAATGCTGAGAAAAGTGAGATTGTACTTTAAAATATTAAATGGTTTTCCAATCAGTTCAGAATCTTAGCTTTCACCTGGGTCTTTTGTATGTGTTCACTTCTTCCAGCAGGAGATTTGTAATAGAGGAAGCAGGTGTAACATGGTGATTATAAAGATATTGTTGGTAGGGAAAAAAAGGGTGATTTTTCAGTGCTTTTCTCCTCTGAGCCTGCCAGAGCTTCCTTTTCAGCTGACTCCATCACCTTTTCAGCAAGATGGTGTGTTTTTGTCCAAGTCAGTCAGTCAGTCAATTGTGCATAGGAAAATAAAAGGTTGCTGGGTAAATTTGAAACCTTGATAACACATTCCTCCATTTGTATATATTGTACGGCTTACCAGTGTATTCATTCCTTTGGCTTTCAACATTTCACAACTTTCCATAGGTCAGCCTGAGCAACAAGAACAGGTCCTGGTAGATTGAAAGATCCCTGCTTTCAGACACTCATGTTCACATCACTTTGCCTGTTGATTTCCTGATTTTTATTTATTTTTATTTTTATTTATTTTTCTTTTATTTTTAATCAGCAACATCAAATGGGTCTTTGGAGGGCCTGGATAACCAGGAGGGAGGGGTGTGCCAGACAAAAACCATGAAGATCCTCATGAAAGTTGGACAAGGTAAAGACCATCTGCTGTTTCATGAAATCACTTTGATCGGTCTCAATGTCCTTTTTAGTTTTCAGGCTTCTTTTAGCAGCGTAGAGCAGAGAGCCAGTCGAGTCTAGTGTGGTCATTCCTCCCTTATAGTCTGAAAGCAAAGCCTATTTTCTCTTCCTCGGCTACTGACAGATTTCTACAGAAGGAGGGTTAGCGTAATAAGATCTCTTCATTGGAGATATCCCTAGAAGGAAAGGTCACCTGGGAGTAGTGTGTTTCAGTCATTTTGATTTTTATTTTAAAAACAAAAGCCACAACTCTGCTGCTCAAAATTATTTAAAATACATGAAAAGAGGGAAGCTAATATTTCTATAGTTTGCTTCTTATGAATTCTGATTACAGAGAGGTTTTTGTTCATTGTCTCTTTTCACATATAGATAACCTATTGTGCAGGAAGAAAGAATTATTCTTCTAAGTAGAAGTTGGTTTTAGTAGTCAATCAACTTCCTCAGTTAAACTGAAATGTCATCTGCAAAGCTTTTCTTGCCAATTACAGGAGACCCTATAGTTTCTGCAGATGGCCTCACAATTTAAACCTGAAATAACTAATATAACCATTTTGCTTTGAAAGGAAAATTACGTTCTTATATCTCCCAGTCCTTTGCATAAAGGTTCTTCTGTTAAACCATTTGTGTCTCACGAGGTACCTAGAGCCAGCTCGTAAGGCTCCGTACCGTCAAGTGCCAAAGCTGCATGAGTCGTCTTTCTCTCCCCCAGATCCCAACTCGGCAGGGCAGCCTCGGCACACGGATCCCACCAGGCGCCCCGAACAGGAAGCTGGCACCAATGGGAAGAGTTCCACCACCAGCCCCTTTGTGAAGGACCACTCAGGTAGGTGTGGTGGGACTTTGCCCTGGAACGTCTTCTCCTCCTTTGTCTCCAAATGTGTTTTATTTTACCATTAAAGTGACAGAAAAGCAAATGTTTTCATAGTGAGATGAAGCAAAAGCTGGTTCTAATTCCTCTGGTGGATCGTGTCTGGGAGTTGCACATTTTGGCAACCACTGCTCTCTCCCATCTTCTACTCTGCTGTAGAAGTTAATTACATCTTGTGACAATGTCACTCACTTACAGGAAAATTTTTGGATAGGACATTTGCTAAGCAGCTTAACGGTGGTCTGTGCTGCCTTACATTTAGTACTCTGGCAGATGAATGAGTCTGTGTCTTTCTCTTCCCGCGTAATACGTTATCAAGTGTTTCTCGACAGCTATTTGTAAAGCTTATTTCAAGGCATCTATAATTAATGTCCTGATCTTTTAGCTGACCATATAAAGTCTAGACATAGATGGCTGATCTTTTACTAAATGTAAAGATTTTTTTTTTTTTAATAATTATCTAAACAAAATAAATAGATGATTTCAAACAAATATCTTCAGGGTGCATTTCACTCAGAGGGTGAACAAGGGAAAACCTAACTCTTAAGACTCAAGCTGTCCAGAAGAAAATTCAGTAATTAGTAATGCTGCAAAGCAAAATTTCGCCAACAGGTGATTCTAGGTTTCCAAAAAAAGGCCACAAGTTTTCCTTGCCAGCTCTGTCATTAGTTACTGGGCTAATGAATCTTTGATATATTAAGTGGCTCCAGCTGATCCCTGCAGAAGCTTTGGTAGGAAGAGTTAACAATTATGTGGATGTAGCATCTGTATCATTTTTCCATTGTGAGTGAGCATCAAGAGAGAGAAATAGGTCCAAACCTGAAGTGAAAAAGTGCCAAGTGAGCGTTCACATAATTTGTGTCACAAATAGTATGATGGTGTGATGGGCAGCAAATACTCCAACAGGCTGCTCGGGACATGAGCTTTTCCTGACTACCAAATGCACGGTATTGTTCTCTTTTAAGTAAATGTAAGTTTATACTATCAGACATACCATAGCCATTTTGCCTTGTCTGCTACACTGCCTCAAGCGCCTTAATTTCATTTCCAAGCAGGAGAAGTCCATGTAAAGAGGCACTAAGCATGGTTTAACTTCAATCAATGTGCAAAAGATAAAAAAGCAGAGGGAACCGTGTGGCACCAAACAGTACCAGTTGTTCTGAGAATTGCTATTTCCCTGTGTTATTTTCCCTTCCAGTCCTATCCCACCCCTGTCCTGTGCCCAGGGCTGGCCGGCATCTGTTAAAAGATGCCGTGTGCATCAAAGGCTGTCTTGTCAGTGACAGTTCTCACCGCTGATGGATGATGATGTATGAAACAGGGTGGTTTGGGAGCAACACAAAAGTGAGACCAACAGACACAAAGTCTTGTTTTATATTGATTGCTGACTTCGGCTGTTTGCATTTAGCTATCTAACAGGGTAATTGGTTTGTCAAAGTTTAGCTGTCAGTTAATTCTTCCAGTCTTGCTTACTCTACACATTTTTAAGCAACGTAAATGGGTCACAGGATGGCAATAACTTTTGTCTATTGTATTTCCGTTCTTTCCAGGATCTAACACAGATGGCAGTAAGGCTGGGCATTCCAGTATACTGGGTTCAGAGGTGGCCTTATTTGCAGGGATTGCATCAGGGTGCATCATTTTCATCGTCATCATCATCACTTTGGTGGTTCTTTTGTTGAAGTACCGGAGAAGACACAGGAAGCATTCCCCGCAACACACGACAACTCTATCACTTAGTACATTAGCCACCCCAAAACGCAGTGGCAACAACAATGGTTCCGAGCCCAGTGACATTATCATTCCTCTAAGGACTGCAGACAGTGTCTTTTGCCCCCACTATGAAAAGGTCAGCGGCGACTATGGACATCCGGTGTACATAGTTCAAGAGATGCCTCCTCAGAGTCCAGCAAACATTTATTACAAGGTCTGAGAAACACACAACCAGCTCTGTGGTACAGTTGAGTCGTAGAGGAAACTCACTGGTCAAATGCTTTCTGTTGGGGTTTGTGATGACGCCTTGTGCACTAGCATTGACTTAAGCACAGGGGGGAGAAGGCAACAGCTCTTTCTCCAGGAACCGACGCAAGCTGGACAGCTTACCTAGTCTGTAGAATTCCTATCTCGGTGAATAAGTATTCACGTAAAGCTGGAAGACTTTTATGTAGAAGATGCCCATTCTGATTGCTGTCCTTTTGTTACATTCATCATCCTCAAAGCCATGTGCTGTGGGCGTTCAGGCATGTACAAAAGCCAAGGGAAGATGGAGCAATCTGTGGATGTTAATAGCTCTAGGCATCCTGGGAAGGTGCTCTAGGATATATCAAGCTTGAAATGCAATCTTCTGACTTTTGTGTGTCTCTCTCAGTGTACTGGATTTGTCACACAGACCTTGGTGTCTGAGTAAGACTTGTTAAAGTTCTCTTGCTTTTAGTCCGTCTCTGTTCCATTTGTTTCTGTTATCCGGGGCTCTGCCATCTTTCACATAATATTTCCTTTCACTCCACCTCCTGAATCACTAATGGAACATTAATATTTGGAGATCCGCACTCCATCCATCTGCTACAGCAGCCTCACTCGAATGGGTAATGAATTTATAAAAATTGTGTTTGAAAGTAAGGAGCCTTCCAGCCAAAAAGTTAGGCTGTCAACAGAGTCAAGAACAGGACTGGGTGGTGGAGGGAAGGGCTGATTGAAGTTGCAGTTGAATATTGCTGCCTCAAAAATAGAAGCTGGGAAGAAAAAAATAATGCATTTAGGTAGCACAGCACTTTGGTATGCTAAGTTTTAAGAGGCAAGTAGGAAACACATGAGCAGAGGATTAAGGCTGCATTTGAAGGAATTAATGGTTATCAAATACCAGTGTGCAGAAAAAAATAGTACCTTCAATACAGTAGAACAAAGGGGTATTGTTAGTAAGTGAACAAGCCTGGAGAAGACAAGACAATAGCAGGCCGCTGAGGATATATTAGGGCAGGGCTGTTGTGGTACTGACAATAAAATAAACAGCTTTGAAGCTGTAGCAAAAATGTAGTCTGCTCTGGAGGACTTTTAAGCAGACTCAGCTGCTATACTATCACATTATACTTAAACACAGGGAAAGCATTTAAGAAAACAACAAAGAGCCAAGTGACCAAGACGATTATAAGCCAATGGGTCAAATGAGCTATAATTCTATCACTGGTAAAGTTGTGGGAAAAAAATTTAAAAAAAACACCACAAAGCCTTGCTCATCTCTAAAAGTAAGGCGGAATTTTTTTGTGACTGACCCTTTTGGCACTTTGGCTTACTTCCCTGCACAGTGAGTGTAGGTACTGACTGACACAGCAGTTCATTGGTGCTCTGTTGCAAAGTTAAAGCACATGTGGCAAACCTCTGGCAGTCTGTAAGAGTAAAATAAATTATGACACTGAGATGGAGAGGGAAAATATGTCTTATTTATAATAGGTATATAGAACACAAGGGATATAAAGTGAGAGTTTTTCTTTTGTTCATTCTTTCTTACTTTTGGTTTGTTTTTTTTACTAATATATATTTTGAGATTGCACAAAATCTACACCAGAAGATGTGAAATTCATTTGCAGCAATTACATAGTCTTAACTTGTCATCATTTTACATATATATATATGTGTGTGTGTCTATATATACACACATATATAAGTCTATATATGCATATGTATGTGTATATATGTATGCATATGCGCACTTTTTTTTTTAAATAAACTACTTCTGGAAAAAAAAAATCAGCCATCCAAAACCACCACTGGGAGCATAGTTAAACAAAATAAAAATTCCAAAGCATCTTGTAAGAGAAAAGTAAAAAATACAAGGTCTAAAATATCAGGAATTCAGTGTTACTGCATCACATATTTAACAGCGACAAGATGTGCCGGCATTTATTTTCTGTGTTGTGTTTTCCCTTGCCTTGCAGGCTAATGTGTTCTTTAGGTTTTGTTGAGGTTCGTAGAGGGGGGTTTCAGGTTAAAGTTTTCTCTTTAGCATGGCTATTCCCCTAAAGCTCCCACCCTGGGGAGGAAATAAAACTCTACTTTTATATGTGCTATGCAAATAGACATTTCTAACATAGTCATGTTACTATGGTAACACTTTGCTTTCTGATTTGGAAAGAAAATGTAGCAACAGCATTTTAGGGTTCTCAGACCTCCGGTGAGCACCTGCAAAAAAAAAA
>VZRF01004641.1:252381-392477 GCA_013396875.1 Vireo altiloquus | reverse complement strand
AAAAAAAAAGAAAGAAAAGAAAAAAATCTGTCATAGAAATTATCACTCTCTTTGTTTTCTGAACCTGAAGATAACGTTGGGATTTTGGTCCAAAAGAGAGAAACAAAAAACAAAAAAAATTCCAAGCCATGGTTCTGTGGAAGGTTACCATGGTGACTAACTACAGTACATATGTAATTCTTTTCAACAACCCTTCTTTTCTATGAATCCATCCATACAAGGTTCTCTTGTAAGTCATTAAGATTTTATTTTGGGGGAGGGGGAGGAAGGGAAAAGATGGGCTTACTGATCCTTATTTTTATTAAATCACATCTACGCTTCATCAGTTGGCTACATTCTAGTTACATCCTAAACTATGAAAAAAAAATCAGACTAATTGCTCAAGAGCAACCTTCAACCAATTGAGAAAAAGAAAATGTACTGTGCGTCTGTTTGTGTCTGGTGCAGAATTATGACAATCTACCAACTGTTCCTTTCTTTGACGTTGGTCCAGCTTTGAAATGTTACTGTAAATGCCTTGCTTGTATGATCATCCCTAGTCACCCAAATTGGAATTTGCACCATCATGTCTAAGTGAAGATGCTGTAAATAGGTTCAGATTTACTGTATATGGATTTGGGGTGTTACAGTAGCCTTATTCACATTTTTAAATAATAAACCCACATGAAAACAAGACAAAAAAGGCTTTTCTTAACCAGATTGTGTATATAGAGCAATGTTGGTTTTTTATAAAGTCTGAGCAAGATGTTTTGTATAAAATTTGAATTTTGCAATGTATTTAGCTACAGCTTGTTTAAAGGCAGTGTCATTCCCCTTTGCACTGTATTGAGGAAAAAATTATATAAAAGGTTGCCAAATTCCCGCATATTTGTGCTGAAATTGTGTACCATGAATATTTATTTAAGAATTTCTTTGTCCAGTTTCTAAGTAACACAGTATTATGCTTGAGTTATAAATAATTTCTTCTTTCTTTTTCTTTTTTTTTAAATTTTATTTTTTGTTTTTGTTTGTTTGTTTGTTTCATTCTGTATTAAAACTAGCCGGTAATAAGTTTGAAATCTGCTTTAGTTCCACATTGCAGTTAGTTCCCAGAAAATGAAAAATATGAAAATCACATTCCACGTCTGTTTCAAACTGAATTTGTTCTTAAAAAAATAAAATATTTTTTTCCTATGGAAACCTTGCCTTCTAAGTATTTTCTTCTTTATATTTGCTTTTTTTTTCTTTTTTAAAAGATGAAAATAAATAAGAAAGTCACCGAGCTTGCCTGCCTGCCTGACTCCCTCCCATCTCTCCCTTCCTCCTCTTCCCCCTCTCTCCAACATGATTGCTAGCAGTTTGTAGGAAATCTCCTTAGATTTCTGCTAACCTACTTCTTTCAAATTCTCTCTTCCATATATCAGCAGATTTTAGAAAACACCTGGGCATCTTATGCCCTTGGAAGTCAGTGAACTGCAGTCAGATGCAGTAGCCAGAGTTTCTTGGATAATCTTGGAGTTGAGAGTATAACCACATAAATAATTCCCAGACATTATGTGGTGGACTTACTCTGTGGGCAGAATTGGAGAAAGAAAAATACTGTTGTTGTCTCTGCTTCTCCTGAGGAGGGGAAGTGGTGAGCTTGGGGTGACAGGGCTCAGCAAGAAGGGACAGGAGATGGAAGGCATTGGGAGGATGATGAAGGATTGCAAGTGCTGCAAAGCCAAGACATCTCTTCGTGGTTCTTTTAGTGGGGCCGTGCATTGTCCTGTCCCTGTTTCACTGCAGCTTAAGTGAGATGGGGGCCCACATATGCAGGTAGCACAAGCCTTCATACAAGATCTGTGGTTCTGCTGCCTGATCTTCACTAGCATAACAAATTCATCTAATAAATAATACCTTAATTTTCTGATGAAGCCCAATCACCCTGAAAGTGAAGCACCTTTCAGTTTTTTAGCAGCCCATAAGTGGTATGATCATCCATGGAGTAACAGGTGGAAAGGTCTACAGAGGGCAAATAGGCATTTGTCACTTTAACAACAGGTGCCAATTAGCCATAGAAATTTCACTGAAGAAAGGCGCTTAGCTATTCATAGTATGGGTCGTGCAATTCCCATTTGTCAAATTATTTATTATTTTCTGGATAATCAGAGAAAAATGACTGTATGGTGAGGGCACTTAGTGCGTCACAGTAGCACCAGTACTCTGCAATGGGATGTACAGAAACCCCTGGACTGGCAGATGGTTGGGCTAGTATGACTTCTTGCAGATGGAGCTCATTTTAGAGATCCAGTTTACAGAATCTGTGCTGGAAGCTTACCTTAAAGTCACACAGTGGCACTTAGGTTCTCCTCCTGGCTGTAGTGCAGATGAGCTTGAGAAACTGACTTGGTCCAGCAGAAGGCATAAGAGTGAAGCATGTGAGCATCCTCTGGCATCTCAGTAAATCTTGTGCCTCATCCTCTATTTACATCTGTAAGTCACGAAGGAGATAGCCTTATGTTCTCTGAGCACACAGATACTCGGCTGGATTGTGTTTTCACTCCCTGCTTCCTGCTTGCATACAGGGAATTTCACTTCCTGATCTCAGTGGGTTGTCGTGAGCGCTCCCACGTCATTACCTGCTCTGAGGTGCCCAGGTCTGGTCTGTGCTGGAAGCCTGTCTGGCACAGCCATCTGTTAGAGCTGTGGCTCTAGCTTAGTTAGGGACAAGGCTTTTGTTTGTATTTTAATCCTTGGTAAATACTGGAAGATGTTGATAAACAAATACTACAGTAGTGTCCACATGGCATTTTCATTACTATCCCTCTTTTTTCCAAGTACAATAAACGCGTATTATTATATACATATTATTAAATACATGTTATTATATATAACTGGCATGTATGCTGACACCTAAGGACGCTTATTTTTGCCACTGTCTTAGCAATAAGGGAAAATCAGCGTTGCTACAAACTGTATTTCCACAGAGGGAAAAATTGTTGCCAATGTAATAACTATCTGTATATTTATGCCTGGGGCCAAGGATGCTTGGTTAACAGGCGTGCCTTGCACACATACTTTCCCAAACAGAGCAGAACCTCCACTGAGTTTCTGAACTCATTTTGGTAAAAGATATGTGCCTTAGACGCTCAGCATAAAGTCATTGACTTATAACCCTTCTTTTATAACTTGCAGAGGAAAAATCTTTCATTTTGTCCTGCTGCTGACACCTCACAATTATCAAACAAGCACAAAATTAGAATTTACTGCCTTTATTACAAAACTGGTTCTCTGGCAAGAGCTAGTCCAAGTCAATAGGCTCCACTAAGTGGAAAATAAAATTATAATTCACAGTAGTTATCCATCTAGAGTGGAATTAGGATCTGTTATATAAAATAGTGCCTCACAAAGTAAGCATAACAATGTTACTGCCTAGGTTTAAAACGTTGTACCTCTTCTTCAGCCTGTCTCTTTAGCTTTGCTGTGATGCATTGATCAAATGCTCACTCAGTCAGCAGCGCACTCATTTTGATTCTGTGGGCACCATAAATTGTCTTTTTGCAGAAGAGCTTAAAATTTTGTAGTGGTTAGCAAAATAAAGGACAATGAAAATTCAGTCTTTCTAACTGCCACTCTCCATCTTCACAGCCACAATACAAATTTTGGTGGGGAAAATGCCCAGGGTTTAGAAACACCAAACAAACTCCTCATACAATTGGTATGTCATTATATGAAGCATCAGATCAGAAATCAAGTAATATTTGTTTTGGAAAAAGATGAATGTTGGAGCATATACTACAGTGTATTAATGATTGTGCTGTGCATAATCCAAATGGTGCTGGATTCAGCTGACTGAGCTATCGTCTGTGAAACAAAGTAATACCCGTCTTTCACATGATTCATGCAAATACTTTGATGTGTAATTAAGGCATAATGCAATCCATAGGAAACCCTCTTGAGAAGGAGGGGCAAGAGCCTGCCCATACACGGTGAGGATGAGGAGGTGGCTGCTTCTGGAGGAAGGCCTGTGGGACAGAGCGAGGAGGCAAGAGAGGGAAAGTGTGTGAGAGGGCAGTGACTTTCTGAGGAGGAGGCTCAGGGAGATCTGCAATGACAAAATCCAGGGAGAAATCAGAGCAAGGTGGCAGCTGTGGAGGTAGAGAAACAGGGTCTTCACAGCTCTGGGAAAGGCTTTGGTGGAAAACATGTAACAGCAAGCAGAACAAAAGTGTTGACAGATGAAAGGAAAGTAAGTGTGGTATTTGATAAGTATTGGTTGTTGTTTCAGGTAGGTGAGGAGATGTTGTTCTGCTAGACACAGAGAGGAGACAGAACCTAAATGGGGTGGAGAGCCCAGGCCAGAACTCAGTGCTTTCTGCAACCTGGGATCCTGTGAAAAAGGCATCAAAGATCTGCAAGAATGGAATAGCTGTAGGACCATTGAAACTCCAAAAAGCAGAGAACCTTTGTGCACAGCTGTCATAGCCCCTGGAATAGGACTTGTGTTTTTCTAAGTGCATTGGCAGACCCTCATGTGCTTAGGCTGCTGAAGAAGTGCAATTATTAAATTAATAATATGGGGAATTCGTTGAGGGTGGGAGGATAGTTGCTCTTAGATCAGACCTTCAGTGGATATAAAATTAGCATAGTTCAGTTTGATATCTGATCCTACTTATCACAGTTCAGAATTGCTCACACATAAGCAATACTCAAACAGATTTTATTATAGCTCTTGGCTAGGAGAAAATGCTTTATGAGAGTGTTGTTCTGAATATTATGAAGATTGTCCTCAAAAACATACCAACAGTGACTTGCTTTTATAAAAGACTGCTATCAAATGCCATAAAAATTGTATTTTGTACTTTATTGAACATTGTCAGCAATTTGCTGTATCTGTTCATTAAAAGTAGGTTGGATTACTAGCAAATGTGTAATAAAAATTGTTCACTTTTTAATGAGTCTTTTTGTCCTCTCTTTAATATTTAAACTTGTTCCTTCCTACTCCTGCATCCAATTCTATTCCATATGCTTAACAGGTAGGTCAGCTGTGCAATGTTATTACATTATCTGTTCATGCCCACATGCTATGTTTCTAGTCTTTCCAAATTTCTTAATTTGTTCAACATACCTAATTTTGACTGTCTTTAAACTCAGCTGTTGGAAGCATATAACCACATGAATAATTTAGTAATTATTCAGAATCAATAGCACTTCAGCTTTCATTGCCAAGAGGAGTATGGAGGATGTGAGGCCAGGAGGCCAAAAGAGCCCTTTGTTTGTCACTCTAAAGATCTCAAGATTTGGGGAAATCCAAATGATTATGCAAGAGTTAAAAATAATGTGCTGCCTTTGCTTCACACTTTTTCCTTCATTATGTATTATGTTTTCATGCATAACCAACAAAGCACATACAAATTTTCCAGGCTTCAAAACAGTGCCCGAGTGTAGAGATTCGTATGGCTGGGTCTGTAGGTCTTTTCTCGAATTTCCACTGGTGAGTAAACTCAGGCTGCTTTCCTTCAGCCTGTTTATTGCACACCCAGGTGCCATGCCCTGATCACCTGCTCATCACACCAGCCCTGCCCATCACACCAGCCCTCGCTGGGACTTCACATCTTCCCAAATAAGGTTCAATTTCTGGACAGAGCTTTTGTTACTCACCCTGAAAGTTTGTTTTCAAATGTTGCCCTAGGCTTTCCTCCTTTTATTTGCCTGTCTCTGGATTTCAGCTGGTGACGACATTTCCTGAAAAAAATAAGGTTCTGATGGAACACAGGAACTGTCCCTGTATCAAGAGTGTGTTTTCTTATAAGCCCCTTATTATCCAATCAGCTTTAGTTTGAATTTTTATATGGCTTTATCTCTTCCTTTTGTATGTATTCAGTAGCATCTGAAGGAAACTAGCATGCAGTAAAATTCCTAAATACAATTTAAATATAGCTCATTTCAATCTGCTTGGTTTTACATTTCCATTCATCAATACATTAAGCTAAAAATATCTCAGATTGCTTTGTCTTGCTTCTTGTAATTTAAGAAAAGTTATCGAATCTGTTAAAATTTATTCTCAGTAAAGTGTAAGTAGTTCACTTTAGAAAGCATCATTTGAGCAGCATTAAGAAGCAGTTATTGATGTGCAGCTCAAAACTGAGTGAGCATATTTGAAAGACAGAATGACTTTTGGCAATAACCGATAGTTGGTTTTGTTTTGTTTCCTGAAGCCAGCTCAAAACTGAGGAGCAGAAAGTGCTGTTGGTTTTACTGTCAGTGCACCAGCCTGGTGGCAGCCAGCTTGGAGCTTCCTTACGTAGCTTTGTCCTTTCAGTCTCTTATGACAGTGATAAAACTGAAGTCTGGATGCTTTCGCCCCCGAAAGGTGTAACCTATGTGATTACACACAATACAAGGGATTTATACTAAGACACTCTTCCTGCAGAAGAGACATAAATCCCTTCTGCCAGCTCCCCTCCACTCCCTTCTACTGCTGCATTTTAAAACAGCAGACGTTTTTGGTTTTTTTACTCAGCCTAAATATTTCAAAGATAGTATCAGAACGATATTTATCAAGTTACACAACACTTTTGTCTCCCTGTGTAGCTGGCTGCTTGCAATGTTTCCACAACATCCTCTTTTTACACAAGACTCCGTTAATAGACTGGTACCTACAAGCATCCAGATGAGACTCGGGAGACTCCTTTTTGCACCAGTTCTTTAAGAGATAACTTATCTGACACAGCATTTTAGCTGTGTCACGCTACTGATGGGTTGAAAAACCAACACACTTCGCTCCAGAAAGGCCCCATCACTGCTGACGAAATTGAGACGAACTGGCTTTATTTTCCCTTTCAGTAGCCATCAGGGAGGGATTACTGTGGGTTGTTCAGGCTTTCACAGGGAGGTGGGGAGGAGGAAGTCTCACTCCCCGGCACTTTGATAGCTGCTTCTCAAAGGGCAGAGCTGCTCCATGCGGCACAAGGCAGGAGTTTCACACAGCTCTGGCCGTGGCACCGAGTGTGGCAGGCGCAGGACTGAAGCTGCGAGTGACGAGGCTCAGTCATTCAGCTTTCTGTGCACGGCTGTGAGAGCAACCGCCTGGAATTCAAAAGATTCCTTGGAAGTGGGCTGAGCCTGCGAGGGAGGCACGTGGGAGCTGATCCCGGCCCTTTGGCATGCCTTAGCTCATCTGCTGCGCCGCTCTGCCAGACGTGCTTTGCAAGGAACAATGAGGAGGATCCGCCTTAATTAAACCCTTGGAAGCTTCGCGGGCGGTGAGAACCGCGGATGCAGGGATGACCAGCTGTGACTGTCACGGCAGTATCTTCTGCAGACCCGGCGGTCGGCACCAGCCTCTCTGGAGGGGCTGTTTCTGGGTCGCAGACGGAGATCTGTGGAGGTTTACACTCCTGCTCGCTGTTTGACGGCTGCTCTTAACATTACTGCCGGCTCCTGGAGCAGCGGCTGACCCAAAAATGATTTCTTAAGCATGAAGTTTCTCGTTGATGCAGCCGACTGATTTCAGTGCTCTGAAGAATTTGGCCCCTGATTGCCAACCAACTGACAGACATGAATCAGGCGGCAATTAAATTCCTATAAAATGTAAGACCCGTTCAGTAACATTTCCAAGTCCTTTAGAAATACTGGTTCTTGGAAATGTCCTATCCATTGCCAGCTATTCTAAGATAAACATAATCATTAAGTGTACTAAGTTATTTTTCTTTAAGGGCAGTGAAAATCAGAACTCTGAGCCCTCTTAATGGATGTTGAAATTCTGATATTTTTAAACTCCCTAAATTCCTGGCCTGTGTGGCTTTCTGTGGAGGTGAGTTTTATAGTTCAGTCACACATCATATGAAAGAGTGTTTTCTTTGATCAATTTTTAGCTCACTACCTTTGAATCTTTCTTTTCCTTTCTTCTGAGACAGGGAAATCAACTCCTAAGTTCTATCACTTTTTAGCATGTTTCTACCTTAAAGAAAAGTTAAAATTCATTCATCTCATTCTCTTTCTTATGGTACCCATGCTTCCCTGTCTATTTCCATTTAGTGAATTTTCCATGCCCCAAACACTATTTTTTTCTCTGTACTTTGAACTCTCCCTTAACTCTGCTTTGTCCATTAAAAAGAAAGAGAGAGGGAATATATAGTTTAATAGTCAAACTTGCATGACTTTTTCCTATCGTATAACCTTAGAAAAGCTGAGAAGGGACTGCCTGAGAAACAGTTTGGATGTCATCCTGGCCAGTTATTGTGTCCATAGCATTTTAGGAAACTGCTCTTGTAAAACATCCTGGATGGTGATAAAGTACTTTAAGTTTGCATTAATAGTAGTAGGATTTGAAACTGCTCAGCACCTCTTAGGTATCTTATCCAGAAAGAGAGGATTATATTTTTGACTGTAGTTACAAAGCTTAAGAGGTTTCTACCTATGATTCTCTATAGCAAAATCAGGATGTTTCCTTTATAGTACATTAAAGGGAAATATTTCTCTGAATACTCTGTTGTTTTATCTTCAGATGCATAAAGCTCCTTTTTCAAACAGGCCTCTTAATACATTTTTTTTTCCTCACAAACCACATGAATCACCCATGCACTAACAATTTGCCTCATTTCTCAATCCATCTCTTTTAGACAGACCACACCCTGAGCTAAGTCTGGGTCCTTTCCCACGTACTGAAAGTCCCTGCTAGCAACCAGACTGTCACCACCTCCATGACCTCTGAAAACATGCAGTTTAGGTCATTCACCAGGGATGTAGGAGTCCTGGGTTGAAATACACTTCTAGCATGACACAGAAGACAAGTATGGATTTGTGATTCCAGGTTAGTGTCCTGTCAGGTATTTTCTGTTGGAGTTTTATCACTTCTGGTAGATGAACAGCTATTGCTCAGAAAAGCCTCTAAAATTCATGAACCAGCAGTCTGGGGAGTCAGGCTGCAACGCTGCTCACCAGTCATGTGCAGAGGCATTATCCTGTTAGTAAGGGAGGTGGATCAGGGTTATCCCAAAACATGACATTTAGGGAGTTCCCCTTTAAAATTGAGAGCATGGCCATGTCTAAGAAGAGACCGCAAGCCACAGCTTAAGCACAGCTTAAATCTCAGACCCTCACATTGTCCTGATATGCCACATCCTAAAGTAGGAGACTGGGTCTTACTGGCGATGTGCTCTCCTCTGAGCTTTTTGCTTGGGCTGGGATCCCAAACAATTCCCTAGTGGTGGACAGTGGACTCTGTGAGGAGGTTTCTCTTTTCAGAAATCAAGGCACCCTCTGGGTCCGATGTCAGGGAGAGGGGTCAACAGTGCCAATCAGACAGATTTAGATGAGAAAATGCACAGCAAAGAGCCTGACTGCTTCTGAAGACCCAAAAAAAGATGAATCTGTCAATTTTTGCTCTAAATGGGAAGCTGAACTTTAAGTCATGGCTTAACCAAAGGGCAGCATATGGCAGCACTACAGCTGTTTGAAATCCACATGCACTTCACACTGGCACTTTGACAAACGCTATTGTGTTACAAATACTGGATGACACAGTAAATCTGGGGCTGCATTCAGCTCTGCCCTACGCAGGCATAATTCCCACTGACTTAGTACACGTCTCTACCAAAAAATGTATGGAAGTGCGTAGGACCGAAACAAATACACTGCGCTTGTAAGGAACACTTCTGGCAGACTGAGAAACATTTGATATGGTTAGACCCCTGTAGCAGGAAGCGTGAATGCTATAATATGGAACTGGAGGAAAAATTAGGGAATCCATGAGGTCTAGAAGCTGCCTGGTGATTTTAAAGACAAAACTTGAATTTCTGCACTGGAGCAACAGACATGCTGGCTGGTCATTATAAGGGGAACAGGGCTCCTCCTGCTGAGATCCATTTACTGTCTTTCATACTCTGCTTTTTGTCTCTCTGCCAGTTTCTACAAGGAAAGAAAGAATTCAGAGGTGTTTTTTTTTGTTGGTTTTTTTTTCTGGAGCAAAAGCCTACAGGAGGCCTAAAAAGAGCACTACACAAATATATCAGAGAAGAGATCATGTTGCAGGGAAGCTGTGGCTGCCAATGATGAGATCTTCAGTTTCTTAGCCACTTTAGGTCAGAAACCAGGTGTTATGTTGTTGATCTCATGGCTGCTTGCCATCCCCTGCCTCCTCCTGTAGCAAACAGTCTCAGCTGAACAGCTTACACTGCTCCAGATGTTTAAAAATACACTTTTAGAGTACTTGAACAAGGAAGTGCTCTTTGCAAAGTACTGCTTTCGATGTTCAGTCGCAGAGCCGGTGCTGACTCTCTACACTGATTTTTAGACGACATTTTAAAAGCTTCAACAAGTCTGGACACATATTTTCTCTGCTTAAAACCTGCTTCTCTTTCAGCACTGTGGTTTTAGATCCCCCTGATGTTCATATAACTACAAAGGGCTTAAGATCAGAACGGTGGAAAATAAATGGGAAATCAATGGCCACCTTTTTTTCTCAGAAAGAGTAAAGGCAGCAAGGAGCAATGCTGTAAACATAGCTGTGAAATCAACTTACTTGCACATTTTCTACCACTAACAGCCAGAACAAGCTGGCTTATACCAAATGGTCAGGCAGCAGGGACAATTTCTGCAAGGGGTACAATAACTGCAGAAATTACCATCCCACTGGAGCATTTTGGACACTTTGTAACAGTCACAGCTCTAAATTTATTCAGCCGAAATGACATTACAAACTGTGGGGAAAACAGCAAGAGTTAAAAATCATGCAAGATTTAGGTAAAAATCTATCCTCATGTTAAAGACAAGTACTTTATGCTAAAAGAGGCAAAGCTGGTGCTGGCATCAAAGGCAAGGATGTCAGCAGGAAGTGCCAAGGAAACAGCTGAGGCCTTGCACTTCAAAAAGCTTAACTCTGGGTGAGGGGTGTTCCCACCAACAGTCAAGATTCACAGATGACATTTTCAGATGCCTTCGTTTTTTTTCCATCCAGGAAGTCACATGATGGATCCTATGCCATATGTCTTTTCCATGGGCTTCAGTTTCCTAGGTGGCTACAACTGCTTTCAATTCTCCGCTACAAGGTGGAGAAGAAAGCCTCGGTGGTTTGTCTTGTTATTTTAGGATTAGTTCCGTGAGATTTGGACGGATTTCTATTTCTCTTCTATTAGCAGAGACACTTTTTAGCTGCTAAATGCCTTGTTAGTCAGTTTCTCTGACACGGACATGGCTGACCCATCAGATCTTTGACAAATTATTGATTTAATCTAGAAATATCTATTTATAAACTAATGCAAAAAAATATTAAGGATGAGTAAACTAATTAATAAGTAATGTATTCCCACTGGCAACATGAATAAAATTACTGCTAGGTCAACTGAGAATTCAGCATTGTTCCATATGCTTCTTTTAGTGGTGTTCAAATAGCACAGGTGTAAACTTTGGGTGACCTTATTTATTTCATATTTAAGTGGGTCATTAAAGGAAACTGTCACCTAATGAACTAATTGCTTTTTTAATTCCTTCTTGCTACTCTGAAGAGGAATAATAAGCTTCTTATCTTGTTAATACATCTAGAGTTCTTATCAAATTTGTCCTGCTTTTGGAAAAACTCTGTATTCTCAGAAATGAGGCTGAATTTCCCCTAAAATGAGGCTTGATTTCCTCTAAAATCAGAGGCACAATCTTAAAGATTTATAACCTGAATGAGGGAAAGAGACACTCTGACTCTGTGTCTTTAATGTCCTTCATTCGTTTATTTGCTAAGGTGGGGCAGAAAACCTCAGTCTGAAGGTGTGGGGAAAGGCAAAGCATCCTCAGGCAGAGCTGAGTTACATCTCTGTGTCCCAGCTGCAGAAAGACTTGTGGGCACTGCAATGCTCAAACCTAAATTTTAGGTGTCTGACTTCTGTTGTGGAATCCAAGACCCGAATGGTGCATGAATTCTCCGTCTGATGCCTGGGGAGAAGAGTTAGGTGAATAATAACCTACCCAACTAAATTCGTCTATTATGTACAGGCTCTGAAGCCAGTAGTGCTAATTTGAAAATTACATGGAGAACACTTGGCCTGTGGTTTACTTGAAAGAGAAAAAAAAAAGGTAAAAGTGTGTATTTCTTTAAATTTTCTGCTGAAAGGCCAGAGATAATTAGCTTGCAGCTGCAGACTTGGGAGAACTGCTCTTTTTTTCTGGCTAGAAGCAGCAGGTGAAAGCCCTGAGAGAGAAGCTGGGTGCCACTGACTTAATTTAGTTGCTTGAATCGAAGGCAGCGTACAAGACCAGAGAGAAGCAGGGAGGTGGCAAATCTTCAAGACCAGAATTTCTAAGGAGTGGCAGTTAGTAAACAGCAACAGGAGTACTACTAGAAAGAAGAAGGGATTAAAAATATGTACTTATGACACCCCTATAGTATCATAGATGTCTTTGAGATGCATCAGTGAGGCACAAGCCCAGTAGTGCACTCTGATGAGAAATGTGATATAGCGATGGAGAATTGTAAACAATAGAAGATGGAGGAGTGTTACAAAAAACATCATGAACCTATATACTGCCACAGACATATCTTGTGCAATAAAACCCTTTCCCAGTTCTCTGATGTGCTTCCACACATTGTTCTGCACTCTACTAAGGCCTGCTGTTTTGCAGGCACTCCTTGTCACTTCCATATACTCATTTCTGTTGTGAGCCAAAACACAATCGTGAATTGCTTGCAACATTTCTTGTACTGTGAATGCCTTTATTTTAGAAATGGATTAACATGAAGATTATTTCATTTTTGTGCAGGGGAAATTACTTGTCTGTTTCAATAGGCAACAGTTTAGTAATAATAAAAGGCAATAATAAAAATGACAACAAATTAACATAATTATCTGCCCTCATAAATTCTTACCATACCTATTCTCTTGGGCATTTGTTTGAAGAGGCTTTTTTAATCTTCACAAGATGATAAAATGTATAGAGATAAAATTGCTCCATTTTTTTTTTTTTTTCAGGAAGGATCTTCAAAGTAGCCTGATCACAGTATGCTAACATTTTAATAACATCAATGGGAGGACTTGTGGAGTAAGCCTAAACAAGTGTGGCAAAGTAAAGTACAAGATTAAAATATATTAAAATGAAAGGGTAGAAGTTGTCTTTCCAATACTTTCATTTGAAGGTGAGAAAGAGCAGTGTCAAAGAATACTGTGCTGCTTTGTGAATCAGGAGATAAGGAATACTGGGTACTGACAATCACCAGTCTCTCCTTCTATGGTCAGGTCTAATGAGGTGAGAGAAATCCTTGTTTTGGGATCTTAGTAGGTACAGTCGAAAATGAGTACAGCCATGATGTAAAGCCAGGTATGACTCCACGAAGGAAACATAGCTCTATCCATACTTAATAGAGCCTGTTAATTAATGCTTGGGGTCATTGTCCAGAAACAATAAAGTCACATTCAAACAGCCTTTACCCAAGGTTAATATTCTGGCTGTGAGAGGACTCACTATATAGGGCACAGATCCAGGTGGAAGAAAAGCCACAAGTAGCCAGTGGCCTGAGTTGTCTCCCTGTGCCCACACACTGCTCCACCTGAGCAAACAACCAGAGCAGCAAGTAACCAGGAGCAGGTGCCGAGACAGCACCATGAAGGTCAAATCAGGAAACAAGCCTTTATTACTCATGTTTGTTTTGTTTATTATTTCCCCATTTTTAAATTTGTCATTGTGCCAAGTTATGGAGAATTTGTTTCTTGTGATGCCCTAATGAAGCATGCACATCATCCAGTGCAGTGTGTTACAGAATTTTGTGGGTTTTCTTTAAAGCCTACTCTTTGGATTTGATAGACCGTCACATCAGCAAATTTATATGCTTTTGATTAAACTTTTTGGTTTAGAATGGCACCTCCTACTAACACATAAGAGTAGAGCCAAGTAATATAGCAAACAGAAGGAGAAAGTATGCTGGAGGAAAAAACCTGCAGATCTTGGATAGCTGCTCAGAGATTTTGTATAAAAACCTGTGAAGATTTCTTGTCACCGAGCAAAAAAAAAAATGTTTTAGAGCTTTTTAGGAAGTGTTAACAACTGCATTCTCGGCATTATTTTCTCCTTGTTAAGCAAAATAAATAATGAAAGTACCAAGGCTTTCCAAAGATTCTACCAAGAGGCAAGTGCCAGTTTTTTGTTTATTTATTTATTTTTATAAATTAATGATATATTGGATGCAAAATCATTTGAAGTGTTGCATATTTATCCAGTGTGAATAAATCTCAAGGCCTGTGTTAAATTTATGGCAGCACAGTGAAACTCAGCTGTGCCCACACACCTGCATGAAGTGGGTGTTTTTGTTCCTTGGATCATGTGGATTATCTCCACTGTAAACTATGCATTAATAAAGAGCAGAGCAGGCACTTACCGTACTCCCTTTTGGAACTAAGAAATAAAAGGCAACTTGCATACTTGTCTGCCTTGAGGAAGCTTCTAGAAAAAGAAGTTCAGAAGGAAAATGAGAGTATAACAACTAATAAAATAAGGAAAAATACTGTGCCATTTTAAGTGTAAATGTGTTTTGGAAATACCAACCCAAAATGCTACTGAGTAGCTAAGCCAAACAAAGTGCCCTTTGCTGGCCATTTGAAAAAGTACAAAACAAAATCACTAGACATAAAAATCCTCTTTTGTAGAGACATCAAATATAAATAACTTTGTTAATCTTAGACCTGAAATTTGTATTTATGGGGATTATAAATTCCATGACAACCAGTTTGATTTTTCCACCTCAGGAAAAGAAACAGAATCTAGAAAAGCAGTCCTGCCTGACACCTGCCTCATCATCAGTTTTCACAGTGCAATGGCAGGGAACAGTTTCATCAGGAGATCAGGAGTCTGAAGAGCTGCTAGAGCTGAGAGGAGGTATTCCTCAAGAAGGACAGGAAGCAAGATTGGGGTGGATTTTGCAAGTGAGGACAATAATGTGCAGTTCCAGCAAGAAAAATGCAGAAGGAAACCCTGGTAGGCAGGGAGCAATGCTCTGCAGAAATCCTCATCGTGTCCACTTAGTTCCCTCTTCCCTGCACAGGCAGCTTGAAATCAGCATGGCTACTCACAGAGTGTGGTACAAAGATACTAAAAACTAGTCTCAGCTAATCAGAAATATCCTGCAGATTTTAACCACTAAGATCCAGGGTGCTGGAAAGGCGGAAAGCAGTCCTCTTCTGTTGGCTGTATTTGGTTCCTTACTCATTTTGTAGTAGTATTTACACCTGGTATAGAACAGATCAACTTTTTTTGTAGTTATTCTATCAATTCTTTTAAATGTGTTTTCCAAAGCTTTTTTTCTTTTTTACCAAAAATGTCACAGTGCTACCTTATGTTTCAAGGAAACATATTTACATTGCCACAAGAATAATCGTGTGATTCAAAAGCCCTTCAGTGCTTTGTGGCTGTAGGCTTACATTGTGTCTTGCAGGAGGATTGTGTCTGCTGGAGTTTTTTGTGCAACATCTCATACTTAAGACAAAAGAAAACTGCTGTGGATAGGCATGGAATCACTATCTTCCTTTTGCCTCCTCATTTTTTATGTGTGTTCACAATACAAAATACTATGTAATTTCAGAAGGATATGAATGAAAGAATTAATTGAAAAATAAGTAACTTCGTCTATGTCTCATTTTAAACTTGTATCTTTCAAGCATATCCAAAATTAGATAGTGGTATATATTTTCTTTTCCTCTTTAGTTTTGTATATGAACATTTGTGTCAAAAAATCAAGTTCAAACTAATCAAGCCTGCACCTTTGTGCATATACCATTTCCCTGAGGCAGAATTATTAGACAGATTGTTGCACTACTGATTTGTGAAATAAAGGGGCAAAAAAAAAAAATTGCAACTTTTTTCAGTTTATTTTTTCACAGATTGGTCAGGATAAATACCATCTCTTCTTATGTGTTTGACTGGTCAGTCTCATCTAATTTAGCTCAATGAGCTTTCATGCCAATTTACTCGTGGGCCAACTTTGCTTGCGAAGTGCTAATTGAGAGAAGGCACCATTGCTCAGGGCTATCTGCTTTCTGGCTAGGACAGCTGATTTTACTGACAACATTATCAGCCAATGCTTCCAGCTCAGATGATGAAATGGGAAGATTTTAACTGGGTCATCATTTTGATACACTTAAAATGAAAGTGTTTGTTGCCTTGCCAGGATTTGAGTAATCTGCTTGTGGACACTGGAACTTTTAGCATGGAGCATATCTTGGTCCGATCTAATTCAGGTAGTCACAGGTCAGTTTAAACACCACAATTTCATTGTCTATCTCCTTTTGCAGTAGAGCTCATTTAGGCTCTTGTGCAAGAATTTAGGCAGAAGAGGTTCCTGGATTACTTCATAACTGTGAAGGCCTTGGTCAGCTTTTAAAAGAACGGTTTACAAAAGCTCCTCTGAGTGAAAGCCTGGAAGTATCCTAACCCCACACAGTGAGGATGCCAGTCAGTCACTGGGGTGGGTCACAAAGGTTACTGGAGATAAAGGAATTCTGCAAACCCTGCATAGGCACTGCATGATTCAACACACCACGAGGGCAATGTGCTCACTCCACTGAGCAATTTAATGTCCTGGAGTAATGAAATGATAAGTCTGTTTCACACAATGAGCCTGTCAAAAAAACCCAGTAATAATGATAATGGGATTCCTGTAGGGGAACTCTGGAAAGTTTTACTTGGAAGACTTAAAATTGTTAATTTTTTGATGCAAAACCATAATTAACTCAAATAAGCTCCCATAGCACATGGTGAAATAATCGCTAACATTGAGAAATACTGATTCAGCCATTTCCATCTGTTAAACATGGCTGACATAGTTAACTCCTGTTGTCCCTGTGAAACATTGTGGATTCCTGGAGAGGAAAACACAGCTTGGCCCACAAAGTGTGTATGTAATTTTACCCCAATTTTTATTTCATTTATTTATTGATTTAGCCTCAAATTAGATGGAAATTAGAACCCCCAAATTAGACCTTATCTTTCACTCACAGGTGTACTGAGTCTCTCCTAAAAGTAATCTGTACACATGTAGGTGTCACAGTATGTGCTTTCATGATCACACTCCTATAATCTTCAGATGCTTATATTTAATTAATATTTATTAAATTAATACTTGAGGGGAAAAAAAAGGTGGACAATATGTAACAATATGTAATTGCTCTTTTTCAGAACAATAACCATTAGTAAAAAGCATGCAGAATAGTTAAAACAAGTAAACCCAGGTAGTCTATTATATATTTTTTGGATTATGCATTCACACTTTACAAGAAGGTCTGTACACCTAGACTTTGGTTGCAACATTTTTTTTTTCTCTAGTTACAGTTCATTTTTAGAAGCTTTGCTCAGGTAGAGCAGGATGAAGGATGACTCTGCTTCTATCTAATGAGCACTGCTACAATTATGCTCCTCAAAATAGTGCTTTAAATTTAAGCAGCAAGATGCAGCCTCTGTAAGTGTGAATAAAGTGTTTTATTATCATTACTGATAGCATATAAGCTTTAGATAACTAATTAGATCAGTTTTTTCTTGCATCACACACCAAGCTTTACTTTGTTTAACCACGAATTTAGGGTAAGCTTGTCACTAGCACAGCAAATACATAAATAATAGCCATTTTATTTTCAACAGTAACTGGGCTTTATTATATTCAGTAATATCCACTACAGAATGACTTGGAAAGATGCCATTTCCAGAATACGGCTTTCAAACTTTTTTCAGAAGTCATGCATAATGGGAGAATGAAATATGGTTGCAATACAGGAGTAATGTTTGTACAGTTATATTGTAATTGTATGCCATATTTCCTGAAGTGAAATCCATACTTGAGTACTTGCAAATGTGACGTTCCAAAATTTGCTGATTTTCTACCAAGAATCCTTTAAACAGGATCTGCTTTCTATTGTACTTGGTTCTGGTCTTGTGTCAGAATATTTGATGTCACTGTAAAACAAAAGGAAGGTAATTCAAAAGCATATATATTACCTTGTTAAGATGAATTGCATTTCCCACTGAAAGATGAAGTTTTAAAGAAAATGCTCAGTTTCTTAGTTTCATAAAGGCTTTTGTGAGCGACGTTACATCTATCCTTACACTTAAGGATAAAGTGTCTTTATCACCTGACTTAGCAAATGAATTGGTCAATTACTTGATTATTTTTCCCTATATATAAAACCCTTAACCTTTTATTTTGAAATACTCATTTCTAAATACAGTGCCAGCCTGTGGAAGGCTTGATAACAGCTCATAGGCCCAGATAAATATGGTAATTCATTTAACCTTTACTTCAAATCCACTTATTTGTTACAGGCATCAATCACATCTAAAAGCTTGAAGATGAATGTACAAGCTGCACTTGGATGTGTAGTTTGAGTGGTCAGGAGCAGAAGGACGTGAAGCACATGTGTAGTGCAAGCAGAAGTTGGCAGCATAGACAAGGTGTGAAATAGCAGCCTTGCAGCTCAAATACTAGGTCAGTTAAATATTTTAAAGCTAGTTTAAGGTTTCTGCTACTAGATTTTTGCTGTTTGTATTAAATATTTGTTGTTTTGATAGTTATTAATATTCAACTCATACAACTCAACATTTTTAGTTTCCTCAACTGTAGACCTTGGGGGTTTTGTGCTTTATATCACAGAGATTCCATGTCAAACTATAGTTTTCTAATCCTATTAGAGCTGCATCTGTTATGATATTAATTGGTGGAAAATAGTATTTAATAGCTATCCTATTATACAGTCTTTTCCTTTATCACCAGTTTGTTTCATATCTCTAGAGCTCAGATTTTCTTCTGGCTTTAATTCAGTGTGTTTGAAAAATCAGAGCCTCAACAAAGGCATGAATGGAAGCACAATATCCTCACTCCTTCTTCTTGGCTAACACAAAGAAATTGTAGTATATCTCTCCTTTGTTTCTAGGTAAGGATTTAGAATGGCTTTTAAAATATCTCGGATTACTTTTCTCACATTGCTTATCCAATATGACCAATCATAGCAGGCTCTTTTCCAATCCTCTTGTTTAACTTATCAACATGCTTAGTTCTGTGGAATCTTTCTCATACATTTTTTCCCTTCACACAACACTCACCACAGGTGAAATTCATTCTTGGGTCTAGAGCCAATTCAAGGATCATACAATAAGTTATTGCTTAAATTTGTAGGAATATTATGAGGGCATAAATTAATTTTTAAGGATCTGGTATGGTCCTCTAAACAGGTGTGAGTTTTAACTATTAAGATAAAGTTCTTCTCAGATGGAAAACTTGCAGCTTTTCCTGCTCTCTCAAACCATTTAAACTTTCAGTCTCCTCGACTATAAAAGTGCTTTGCAGTGAGTGAAGTCTGTGGTAATGTGATGCTTAAGCCTCATTTGTATGGAAGGCAAACAATTGCTGTTGCAGCGTTTCAGAATGGTGTGGGGGGCCAAATTATCTGGTAGCTTCAGTATGAGAAATTCAATTAAAACATTTAAAAATTTCAGAAATATCAACTGACACCTGCATGCTTGGTATTATCTACAGCTGAATTAACTGGGAGAAGCAGCTACCAAGAAAGTGATTATAATAATGATAAGAAAAAGAATGAGCTAATTTCAGTGCCTGACTCACTTTTGTAGATCTATAACTCATACTAGACTTGGTTTAAGGAAGATCAAGAAAATACTTTTTTACTGTAGAGAGAAAGGGGAAAAAGACAAACTTACATAAGTCTAACTTTCTTTATTATTACTTTCAACCAACAAACAACTTCTCTGTTGGAAAACCAACCATTCTCAGAGTACATTCTGTTTTACATCTCAGTCAAAAATTCAAGAAGATTAATTCATGGACAATATGATAAACTTGATTTAATTCTACGTAGAGGGCCATGGTTTCTGATACATTTAATTACAGTTCTCTGCATGATGATAAAGTCAGGATCTGTGCTGGAGACCTTAAGCTGGATATGGAACTTTTCTTGTGGACTACTGTCTTTGCCCTGCAACGCAAAGCCTATCACATTTAAAATATCATACTGTGTTTTATTTTTGGAAGTTCATTAAGAGGGATAATAAAAAGAAAATTAAAAAAAAAAACCTTGGTGCAGCTTTCACATCTCACGTTTTGAGCACATTTTTATTTTGCAAATACAAATGGAGTATAGCTTCTCATGAGGCTTCATGTGAAAAGGGCTCCCACTGGAATACTCACTCCCTGGCTATGGCTTTGTGGAACAGGCTCTCCTCCATGATACGTCTTTTGCTTATTCCTCTTGGGTACCCCTCCTTTCACTTTTGGTGACACAAATCTGCCATGAAGGCGTGCCACATGTTCTGGTACATTGATTGGCATTGTTTGTCACACAGTGGTGTATTTACCAGGTTTACTTGGACTTGTCCTTTGCTGAGGTTGTGCAGTTCTATCCACCAACAGGAGAATAATACCTGAGGGGCAAATTTGGCACTGAGGATACCTGCTGACAGAGGTATGTTCATGTCTTTATGAAATGCTTCCCAGCAGCAATGTGCCTATGAAACAAAAGCAGCTATTAACTAAACACAGCTTTGTAGTAATAATAATAATACCCCCCCAAAACAATATAAATAAAATTCAGAAATGAGCAGCAACTATAGCTGACTGAGACAAAAGAGTGAAAATAAGCTTTAATTAAAGGGAAGAAATCACAATGTTTTTGCTTCAATATTTTTTCTCCTTTGAAATGCCTCTTTTTCTCAATGCCACCTTTTATAATTTCATTTGTCCTCTAGTGAAAAATATTTTAACCTGAATTACATTTTGTCAGTTTTTTTCTTAATTATTTTCACATGTATTAAAACTTCTGATTCACTATGATATCCAATAGCTGATATATTAGACCCTGTTACTGCATTCACTGTTCTTGCCATGCTTCCTTCCTCTCTTAATATCTGTCTTCACAATTACTCAGTCATTATCTTTGTTATTATCCTGTTTCTCTTGTGCCTTATCTCTGTTTCACTCATCTTTTCCATCCCTGCAGCTGGTCTCCCTCTCCTGTCACCTCTCTGGAGTCTAAAACTAGGCGTGTATCATCAAAGAAATATTTCATATGCATTGATTTTTCCCTAAGTGCCTCTGCTTGTCTCTTTAGTTCTACTACTTGATCTTTCAGTACCACAAATGATAACATTTTTAAATGTTCAGTTTTGTTTCGCCATTTCATTCCTTCATGGGGGAAAAAAAGTTTTACTGCATACCTGAAAAACTGACACCCCTTGAAAAATCCACAGTAGATTACACAAATGTTCATGGTGATTTACTGCGTCCACATTAAAAGCTGTCTTTAAGAAGATGTTGTACACCATGTCTATGGACACTGGCAATTTCTTATTCTGCGACTATCTCCTCCAAAGTTAGAGCAATTTGCTCTGTTGAGGAGTAGAAATTAACTCAGACTGCTTCCACTGCAGTGGTAATGATGTCTGAGCTAACTATGTTAAGATAGTCCAGATAGCTCTGTGCTTCAGGGAACTCACTTCTGAGCAGCCATATCCTAGGAATAGTGAGATAATTAGGAAGCAGTTTCAGATAACTGGTGGCAGAGCTTCACATTTTACAGGTATTGCTATATATGCTAGAAAAATGGGATTTTTGAATTAGTGGTTTCATATGCCTCAACTCTATCCTCTAAAAAACAAGCCTTTTAAAGACAGGATGGCTACATGGAGTCAGGACAATCAAAGTCATGCAACACTGTTAAAGACAGTGGTACTATGGGTGTTCTAAAGGGCTAATTTGGAATTTCTTCCTGATTAACAGTGGCTTTTCTGAGTTCCTTCACTGTGTGGATGACAAAACCATTTCTGTCTTCAATGTCTTGCAAATCCCTTGGGTGGCAAAACCTTAATAGTATCTCCATTTTCAACTTATGGTTGTGAGATTCTTTTTTATAGTGTTTCAGAGGCTGGGAAGCTTTTGTTTTTTCTTCTCTTCATCACAGAAAGCCTAGTGGGATTTCCAAGAAATCCCTAGAGAAATAAATAAAGACCTCCAGCACCTCTGCATTTTGTCTTATCCAGATCCCTACTGAATATTTGAAACAATGATCAGTGAATGCTTAAAGTAAATGATTGGTGTATCAGTCTGTACCATATTAATCAATGATTAATGCTTTAAATGCTGTTTCTCAACTATTGAACCATGCATTTCTGGTGAGTGAAACATGATTTTCGTAAACAGCATATGGAGCTGACTTTAAACTAGGTTTGCTTCTTGTTTTTCTTATTAAAAAAATCAAGCTGACTCTGCCAACATTAGGCGAAGTCAGTCACCTCCATGAGATCTTTCTGGAACAAACAATAAGGTATTTTTTTGAATTTTTTCCCCCTCACAGCAGTATTTTTCTCCTTAAACATCACATTTATGGTTGTATTTTAGCCTTAATTTAAAATAAACAAAAATAATTTTTAAAAAGCTATGGGGAAGATCTACCCAGACTGTTTTGAAAGGTTTTCATGTGTATCCCTTGTGTATTTGAGAGGTTTTGAGTCTATCCTGCTATTAAACAAACCTCAGAGATGGAAAAATGGGGAGCACGGTCATCAACCCTGTGGAGCCTGATGAGGAAAGGGTACATGCAGGGCTGTCTCCAGTGAGGTGAAGAGGTTTCTTTTTGGTGAAAGTAAGACATCAGCGGGAAATATCAGAAAGCCTTTTCTTGCAGTATCTGTTGGTGGCCAATCTCCGCTCCAAGGTGTTGCAGAGATACAGAGATGAGAAAGGTCAGCAGCCTCAGCTCCTTTTGAAGCACCCTCAGGCCGCAGCTGGGGATGGTCATCAGTGAGGTCCTTCATGTGCATGAGGCACACACCAGCTCTGGCTCTGAGAGCCACAGGCAATAATAGGGAGGCACGGAGAGCTCCTCCTGTTTTGAAATGAGACGTGACAAAATGCTGCAGAAGTCATGCAGATCTGTGTTAACTGAAGTCCATCCTTTCCCCTGCAAACTCCGACAGGAATAAATAAAATTTACTGTATTTTCTCCACCTGAAACCAGCACAGAGTTGAGTAAAAGGTACACTGTGTACATATATACTCTGAAGTGCTTCCTTATTCCCATTTCAGGGTGCTACACCTGAAGTGAGACCGTATAAATGCAGGACAAAGAAAGGTGGGAGAACAAAACTCCAGTTACCCCGAGTGGGAGCATCCTCTTCTGCCCTGCACAGTCATGAAAACCAGCAGCTTCTTGAAGAGGGGCAGAGTTCTAATGGATATAAAGGGGCAAGCAAGAGAAAATAAAAGTATAACAATTTACCGCTTCCTCCACATAGATTTTATTATTATTTTTGTTCCCTTTTTGGTGCGGGTACTATAAAGTGCATCAGATTTTAACCTGAAACATTTGTGCCCATGTTAAATCTTGTGATTGCTACTTGCCCAGCACTATGGAGTAATGATTTGAATGATGGCTATCTGCGTATTCTATACTCTAAAATTATAATAAAACCTCTGAATATTGCATTTTGCTGTCATTCTCATCTCTATCTGAGTAAATATATGTTGAAATGTGGTAGAGTACAAAAACATTACACTGGACTGTGATTAAACCAAGATGTAAGGACATCTGTCAGAAACAACTTCATGGCTACTATTTTCACAGTAAAATTTTTCTTTATTTATATATAGAGTGAGAAAATGATTCTCATATATGATTTCCCCTTGTCTCAACTACAGGCTTTTCCTGAGGAAAGGCAGTTGGCTCAGATTTTGAACCTTTGTCCCCTTTCTTTGTTTTCTTTGGCTACCTGTATAGCAAAAATTATAATTTTTTAAGTTAGAGCCAATTATGTTCCTGGCTGCATATGTCTGACAGACCATCAAAATTTAATTGCCACAAAAATTGCTAACAAAAAATCAAAATTACCTATGTACTCTGCAAGATAAAGTCATACTCTGATTCTGCAAGCCTATTTGATAGCAACAGGTCACAAAAAAGGTAAAATTCAAGGAAACTAGAGGTGATGATTGCTTATTGTTGGTGCACCAGCACCAGCATTCTTGTAAATCCTCCCTCAAAGATTAATACAAGAATGTCAGCTCTGAATATTTTAAAGTTTAATAGAAACCTGATTTATTTATGATTTGTTCTTCCCAGAACCAATGCTTATATACAAAACTAAGCTATATATAAACCTATGAAAATATAGAAGATGTAAAAATAGATTGCCAACTCTTTGTGCTAGAGAACTATGCAATATGAAGTATTTTTGTTATGCCACTTTATTGACAAGTGCTTTATACATTTGACTTAGTCTTTGAAAGAATAGCACTTTAGATAACTCAGTGTAAATATTTCCTCCTCCTTCTATCAACATTATCAGAATTAGAACAGTGTCATGGGGACTGGCTAAAAAAATAAAATTAATGATAAGCATGAAATTATTTAGTCATAAGAATATTTTCCAACTTTTTAGCCAATAAAATATTTGAGCCTGGAAAGTAGATAAAACAATAAAATAATATAAATATTCACTCCCTACCTCACATATGTGAAGAATTAAAACTCCATGATTAAAAATACATTCAAAAAAACCTACAAAAGTTTCATTTTAACACAAAGCTGGCAAGAGTCAACTTGTCATTTTATAGATAAATGCTTTTGTTGCTATTTCACTCTTGCAAAACAAATATTAGTGCTTGATTGCAATGGAAGTCTGACACCTGTGAAGCCCATTTTGTTTTTTAGCTAAAGTAGGTTATAGCTTCAACCTTAAACTTTGTGGGTGGGGATCATGTTCTTTATAGCTATAACCTGCCTTGACTCAACCACTCTTTGATGTGTTGGACAGACGTTAATAGAAAGAAGGACAAATGCCATTCAAAACAAGGGGAAACAATGTTACTGCCTTACATAAACCTGTTTAGGTCTGGATCCAGCACCCTCTGAGCTTAATGGCAAAGTTCCTCCTGATGCTAGTGGAGCAGGAAACATAAGGGGAATAGACATGACAATTAGTTTTACTTGCTTTTCACACAGAATAGGACTCATAACAGGGAAGGGGACCTCTGTGAAAATAGAGAAACTTGTATAGACAAAAAATCATCTATAAAGTAAACTATAGCCACTTAAAATAGTTTAACTCTTGTGGGATGTTTTGTAACTAATTTTATTTAAGGTAAAGAAAATAAAGCTTATGAATTACTGATGACAGACTATATGAACCAGTAGCAAGAAGCAGTAGATCAGACTGCAATCTGTGTTGGGAAGGAGCAGAGCTGAGTTGTGCTTCTTAATTTAGGTGTTCCTGCTGCCCCTGAATCTCCAGTATGAGAGTCTGTGTGACCTCCTGCAAGCGTGCATGTGTGCCTGTATGTGCGTGCATCCAGGGATATGAGGAGGTAAAATGGATGAGTAATTGCCATCCAACTGGAAGGAAAATCTGAAGCATGGGGAGATAATTGAAATAAATGGCAGATGGCTTGAGCTTGTTAAGACTGAAATCCCAATCTTATATGCTATGTAGGGAAACGTTCATGACTGTCTCAGATCATTTCAGTTTAGGAAACAAAAAAAAGCTAAATGCTTTTTTGAACTGGAAGTCCATACAAAAAAGAGATCTAGGCAAGTGTTTGTATCTATACTTTAGTTAGAGGTGTTCTTTTTGAAGAAACCGAGACACATGAACAGGGATGGTGCTGACACACATGCCAATAGGTCCCTCCAGTTTGGGTGGTCAGGGCCCCTCTTTATGGGGTGTACCATGGAGAGTGAATGTCCTTTGGTCAGGGCTTGGTAGTCACTGGGGATTAGTGATCACGCTTCCAATCACACCTGCCCCACAGGCCAGAACTGCCCTTATCAACTGCTGGGAACATCAACACTTTTCTCAGTGAGGTACTTTGCAAGTGGCACTCACCGTCCTTTCTGCAGAAGGGGGTGCTTAAAAATTACTGTTAAACACTCTTTCCTCTATCTAAGCCTCAAAGTAACCCTGATTTTCCAGGGGTTAAACAATTTCAGTTTAATACATTTTTTTACCTGACTAAAATGGCTCCAGATCCTATAGAAATGTAGTGTAAAAGTGAAGGAAAGAGGTTGCTAAGGGGGTTTCTACTTTAACTCTGAAATTGACCTCACTGAAAAAGTATTGTTGTAATTACAGCTAATTGACATAATTTTTTTTTCTTTTTAGTTTGGTTTGGTTTTTTGTGAGATTTTTTTTCTTTGTTTTCTGTAAAGACATCTCCCAGAAGATTTTTCTTCATTACCAGCTAGTGGACATAATTGTATAATTCAGTAGGGATACCAAAGCTATGAATATCTTGCCTTTGTTTTTTAATTAAAAAAAAAGACATATATATACATATATATATACGTATATATATACATGTGTATATATATGTATATTCAATTGTATACCTCTGAGTTTGCAGTCAGATTTCATAAGCACTTTAAATCTTATGTCAGCATTAGAATTTCAGCCATAAAATCAAATTATTTTGCTGACCTGTTTCAATTAGTTTACAAAGATAATCTGTGTTTCCAATAAAACTTCTGTGGCAGATAACTATTGGGAAGATAGAGCTGGTTGAGAAGTATTGATTTTTTTTTTTAAATAAAGTACTGTGGTTTTCAGTTTTTAGTTGAAACCCAAAGTACTATATTGTTTTATTTTCAGAAGTCATAAATATGAATGCTAGTCTATAAAAAGTGAAATTCCTTCCTATAAGTGCATGGCCAATTTTCATGTGTTTAGTGAAAAAGTGAACAATTTTACAGATTTTTTTTATGGCTTACATAACAACCTTAAGAAAAGGAGAAAACAGCCACAAAAGCAATTGAAAAATAACTTTTTTTGTTTTGCAATGTTCTTCTATATGAGTATTTAAAGAGCATCTATCAACTCGTACCATTTTATCTGATAACAGCAACACTGTTGTTTGAATTTGTGATTTGTACGATCATCTCTTTGAACTTTCTCTTTTAATAAGTCATCTTTAAAGATGCAGATGTGAGCAAGATTAATATATTTGACCAACATACTTTTACAATCTCCTATAGAGGCAGAATGTCTGCAGCATATTATGTGCAGTAGAGCATCACAGGCGATTAATATACAGGCAGAACTTTCAGAGAAAGGCACTCCTCATTGAGTAGCTGTACTAACAAAAGAGAATCAAATTACAGGAGCCATCAAACCCTGTGCTTGGGGAAATAGGTAAATCGCCCTCTGTGCTTTGGCAGAAATTTAGCTTTATCATACAGAAATCTATGGCTTTGTACACTGAAAGGAGTTTACAGCTTCTTCTGAAATATTAGGCTTTGAATACTGTAAAACACAGGAAAAATCTGTTTAAAATTGATTAGTGTAAGGATTTCTGATCCTTCAAAAAAAAAATTCCTGCATTGTTCTATGTAGCTACTGAGCCTATTATAATATGTATAGCACAATCCATCCATTCAGTGAGATGTACTTAAGCTTACTGCAAAGTTATATTAATTAACAAATGTTGTAAGGATTGAGAAACAAAAACTTTTTTCCTAGTGAATAGGACTTTTGTTCTCAGACTGTTTTGCTGTGCTCTTGATGAAATAGTCTTTTAAAAACTGCTGATAATTCGGATTCAATGGTGTTATATTTTATAGCTTTTAAAAATATATTTATGGTTAAAATTTATAACATGCCATTATGTTTTTTTTAATAAAACATATTGTGGTCAAATATAATTTTTCTTTGTCAGAAAGTATAATTTAATGTTTCCAGCTTGTCTGTTGTACATGCGAACATTCATGTAAATTACATGCTGGCTGGATGGGTGTACACTATGCCAAGGACAAATCAGCTTGTAGACAAAGCAAAACGAAACCCTGTATACAATATCCTGAATAATTCCATCTCACTCACACAGTAGTGGTTACAGTTTTATCTTCTTCTCCGTTTCATTTAGGAATAACTCTGTGAGATTAGATCAAGTGTACCCGATTGCCTACTAGATCCAGATGAGAGGAAAAAAGCTCAAAAGAACAAAAACATTAGTAAAGATGCACACGATTTGAGGACAATTGTCTTAAGCACCAAACGTTTCACCAGAACACTAAAGTGTCCTGCTTGCCTTCTATTGTTCTTTCCATTTATTCCATTGTACTCTGTTCATTTGGGATTGACCCAATATAATTCCTATGCAATATATCAATCATTTAATAAATCTGATTTAGGAAGTTATTTGCAATTTTGCATCTCATGGAAGTATGACATTGGATTTCACAGTCTTATCCTATTTTACGACGTGTTCCTGGGTTGCTGTAGCAACGCTGTTGCTATGGATTACACAATGGGAGTCAGCAGGGTCAGCAAAGATCAGAGCCCCGCCATTCTTCATTCAAAGGCAATTGTCCCTGAAAAATGTGACTTACTTCAATATTTAAGGCCTGGGTAGTGATATTAAACCAGAATGGTACTTCTGTTAAAAACCCATAATTAACCTTGTCTTCAACTCTAGGTCACACATTAATAGCAATTTCATAAAGTGGACATTCCTCTGTCTTTCATTCTCAAAAGCTGAGACAGGTTTTAAATAATATGTCTCGTGGAAAAATACATGGGTAATCGTTGCAATTTATTTTATGTCATTATCTAAGCCCTTGAGACCTCACATTCCCAGCTCCTCTCCCTGAGGTAATTGCATACATCTTGGGAATGTGTGAAATGGTGTTAATATTCAGTGTACCATGCCTCTTCAGAGGATCTGCAGCCTACAATGGCATACTGTCTAGCTGTTTCTCTGAAGAAACTATTTTTGGGCAAGCGTAATATGAAGCAGTTCTTCACAAAACAGGGTCCTGGGATATTTAAAAATTCCCTGGATCTCAACAAAATTATTAGTAATTTCAGTTGTAAAGGTATCCTCTGCAATTTGGTGGTCTAACTGGCACCAGCTGATACATTCCATCAAATACTTTTTTCTTTCCTACCACTTCTATCTGTAAGTTATTCTGTCTAATGCCTTTTTAATAATATTCGTGCCCTCTCTGAATATTCTGGGAGAAAGTATTGCATATACAGAGACTTTTTCAGATTCAAAACTTTAGGATGCAATAACTGAACTCTACACTCTTGTGTCTTGTATTGTCATTACCTTGTACAAACTGCATTCAAAACAGTACCATCACTCAAGGGCAAAGCAATGAACAGTCAAGTTCTGGGTGCTAAAACCCATTAGAATTGACTTTATTTCCTGTGGACTTTAACTTGAAAAATAGTATGTGACCTAATTTCCTACTTGCTTCACAGTATCATAGTTGTTACTACATAAGATACAACAACTTGAAGGCAGAACGAAGGTTGTTTTCTCAGTATTTTTTTTGTTGTTTCTTGATTAGAGTATCTGATAGACAATACACTCCCATCTCTTGAAGACACAGCAGTTAATAACATTTCTTTCTAAACTAGTAAATTACTTTACAAACTTTTTAATTTAGCCTTGAACAACCCAGAACCTCAAGGTACACACATTTAATAGAGAAGGCAGCTGATGCATACCAGAGATGCAATTTTTAAAAAAAAAGCATAATTTCCTTTTCTAGTAGTCAAACACATTGTCTGCACAAGAGAAACAGTACTGTCACACCTTTGATCAAGTTGAAGCTTTGCCTGTTTTCCCCACACCCCACCTAACCTGGTCATTAAAAACCAACCCATTCTCTTATTCTCCATAGAACCTGAGGAGCTAACTGAACATTGATGACTTGCTGCAAAAACCCCAAAAAAGAGCTCAGAGCACTCAGGATTCATCTCACCCATCAACTGTGCAGAAGTGAGGGGTCTGGTTTAAGTTCTCCATCTAAAACTCCTGTAGAGTAATGGAGTGAGATACGTCTTTCATTCTGCCCTGACAAGGTATTTAGGATGGGTAGATTTTGGAGGGGAACTCACAGCCCTATTGCCCGCCTGTACTGGAAAGCTCTATGCAATTTGCTAAGGAAGTAAATTTTATTCAACAAGTAAATTTTATTATGTTCCTTCTGTAATACAATCTCTGTAGGCTGAAATTCAGCTGTAGGTTTCAGAGGAGATCTCCTTTTGGCTCTGTGGCCTCCTTTTACCCTTGCATTTGCCTTACCTGGTTGTTTGGGGTACCTTAAATGTTAACCTGTGAGTGTTCTTATTACAGCAATATCTTTTCATTATGGCTGAAAAGACAAGGCTTGCTTTCCTCTGAAAAGGTAAGGATGGTATGTGATAGTCAGTTCTGGGAATCGTAATCAGAGGTGTAGCTTCTGTGAGGTCTGTAGGGTTAGTCAAACAATATTTGCCTATCATGAGTTAAAGAAAGCATAGTATTTGTTACTCTGTCAACATTAGCTATGCAGATGAAACATGAAAAATAGTTACTTTCTCCAGCTACCGTTTTTCTTCTAATTCAATTCAAAAGGGGTATCAGTGACATGACATGCTCTATTCAGAAATCATATGAAAAATATGACTGAAGCTGAAAAATTAAGTGATTCAACACTTGTGTGGTTTATTAGAAACATCGACTTCTAAACAGTCAATTACTTTCTTGGGTAATTCATACTCAGAAACTCAAATGTAATTTTGAAAACTGTAAATTATTCCAACATCACACAGTAAAATGAAAGTTGTTATAACTGAGGGACTTGTTAATGTCATAACATCACACAAACTATTGCACATGGGAAAACAAATTGTTACACATTTTCTTTGGCTCTGAACTTGGATCCAAACTTCAGTCATACGTCAACTCATCTTTTCCAATTAGCAACACTGTTTGGAATGACTTTCAGGTTTTTTTATGCAATCATTTTTAATGAACCTTCTGATCAAATACACCTCATTATCTTTCATGAAGAACTGAGACAGGCAGGCTGATTATTTAAAACAGTTAAAACTGCTTTACATTCATTTAGCTTTGATGGGGTAAAAAAACGTGAAGGAAAATAGAAATATTTACTTTGTCAAATTCTTAAAGACCTTTACATGCATGTTCAAGTCAGATTATCTTTAGGACCATTGGTAGCAGAATATAAATAACAGTTTTTATCTTCAGTTTGTAGAAGGTGATGCACTTAAATATAGTACTTTTTATTTCAATCTATTTTCCTGTAATATCCAAACAGGAAACTATTTAGAAGTGTATAGAGAAAATCAGAAGCCAAAGGAAAAGTGTATCACTATTTGATACAATAGTGTTATCATGTCTAAATTCTTTATTTCTTTTTCAGCAAACACTTCTTTCTCTTTGGTTTAGTTGTCTTGGTTTTGTAGCAGTTATCTAGGGTAATTACTGATCTTTCTATCTGGTGAATGTCACCTGTAACTCCAAATTAAAATACACCATTTTAATTAGATTTTAAATATATTTCTGCTAAAAGGGTGAAATGACCAGTTCTTACTAGCTAAATCATCATAGTGCTGTAATAATCAGTTTAACCTCTCCTGCACCTTTGTGGTTTCTGTAGAGGAATATTTTACAAGTAGATCAATTTACTTCAAAATAAGTAGGCAGAGCAGAATTTATCTCTATGAAAAGTGTGTTATAAATAGGATCTAATTTCTCCTCTCTCTATTTCTCCTACTCTTCCCCTTTTCCCATCTCTTTTGTAATTATCTGAATTTAATTAGAAATAATATAAAATTGAGTCACAGCTTTCCTTTCACCACACAGGTCACTTGATACTGTCCTCTCTCTTTGTATGTCAAGGGAAGCTGAATGGTATTTCCTGAATGACATTTCAATAGAAACCTACAAATACAGTCTAACAAAGAGATCAAGGGATACTGTAAGGACGAGGCAGATTCTTTTTCTTTTTTGAAGGTGTGAAGAGTCCCTCTAATTACACACCTACATACTTATGCACAGTTTTTTCCCCGTGGTCCGTGCCTTGCTCTTCCATTGCTCCATCACCTCAGTACCGAGGGGGCTCACAGCCCACACAGGCACCAGGAAGGTATGCTGTTTATTCCCCCTGTAAACAAAGCATGGGGCTCGTCCTCTGCCAGCTCACTGTTGAGTGAGATAAGCAGACCTCCTATTGCTGAATTATGATCTTTCTTTCAGGCATATGCCCCCAGGATCTATAGCAATCCCTCTAACAGCTTGAAAAATGGAAGCGTTTTCAAAGACAAGCTTGCTGGTACTGAGACTGACAGACTATGAAATCTTGTTGTTATTCACACTCTCAGAAAAGACCATTCGTTGGCTTTCAGCTCATCTTTTCATCCAATTGTTTCCCTAGCAGTTATTTAACTGGTGATAACATTTTTTTAATTGCAGGTTTAATTACAGGAAAAGTCAATTATCTCATAGGTACAGCATTTTGCATATTGGAGGAGCCAATTTTAAAACAGCAGCAACAGCAACTCAGTTATGGCTCCCTCAAATATTTAGTTCTTGAAATTTAATAGTGTGATTTTTTTCAAATAATCTTTTTTTGGTGTGTCCACTAGAAATGGTTTATTCTACTTAAAATGTTCAGGAGTTGATGATAACAGTAGCAGCAGCAACTTTTCCAAAAAAATATTTAAATGATTCCTTAATAAATTTACTGATCTCAGCTTCTGGATCAAATCTTCCACTGATGTAAACCAAGCCAGCTTCCATGAGGGCTGTGCAGTCGCCTTTTTTTCAAAGGGGCATTTGGCCAATTTTGTCAGGCATATGTCTCAGGTTGAGTAAAATTTGTGAACAATAGGTAGGAGTACTGAAATATTTGTTCAAACAAAAGTTACATTGACCTCCTCACATAAAAAATACAGTGCTTCACTGAAGTTTTTCCTAAATACAGGTTGAGGCCAAATTTTATGCAATATTGGACCATAAGCATATTTAGTTACAGCTTTTGATGTTGGTCTCACTGGGAAAATCCTAGTCATTTTTCAAAATTTTTTCCAGATCACTGCTACAATAGCTGTCTGTTTTTCAATACAGTAAATATTTATAAGGAAAACTGCCTGTTCAAAATAATATAACAGCTGTCTGCTCCAACATCCCCCTAGTGATTCTCTCCATTACTGTACTGCTGTTGCAGTCAATCATCCTGGTCTCTTGAAACAGCAAAGTCCTCAAAGTCTGGCTCATTCACACAGCCAGATATGGAGAAACCTGTTGAGTTAAGTGAGGATCCTCTCCTGAGAGAAAAGGAGGAAGAATGATCTCCAAAGAAGTTTGATGCTAGCAGAATGGAAAAATGCCTTTGAAAGCCTTGTAGGCACAAACGCTGTGTGAGGCACTGCTGGTGGGAATGCAGGAACAGATTGAGCAAATGTGTTCAGTGTGCATCTGCCCAAACAGGAGAATGAAGGAGCCTTGTTCTCCTGTGAAAACCCAAAAATTCAAGTACCATCTTGCTATGGATTTGATGGTGGTAATCTCTGAATATGATGGGTCTGATGCTCAGCTGTGACTGCTACCAGGGCTGATGTGGTGGGCAGCCTTCTCATTCCTACCATAGTTTATCATAAGCTGTGTGAAAAGCTGGAGAAGTCTACGCAGAGGACACTGGCCATAGAAAATGCCTATACAGTGATCACAGTATTTGACTCACATACCGTGCCTTTTGCAAGTTTAGCCTCTGGAGCAGCCAAAGGCACCACAAAGCAGATTGGAACCAGCATGCTCAGGCATGACTGGGCATGCTCATGCAGCCTTTTCCAGCCTGACTGTAAAGCAGTTGAATATAGATTTTTCTTTGTGAGATCACAAAAAAAGCTGGTGGAAGGTTGTAGTTTGCCTCTGCATCCCCTCAGGAGGAAACTCAGTGCCCTTTCAAGAAGAGATGCACAGTGGTGCTTTCTAAGAGAAGGCAAGGTGTAGGTTTTCTGTTAAGTTAGGGTTCAGAGGTTCAGATTTAATATCAGTCTTTCAGCGCAATAATTTTCTTTTTTCAAAAGAGGTATAAGTGCTGTGCTTAACCTAAGGTGCTAGAAAATGGACCCCAGATATGGAGTATCTCCCAGTGCTCCTATTTCTGAGCACAGCTGTTTGGAAGAAGACCGGGTGCATTTCAAGGTTTATCACCTGGAATGCAGGTGATGTGCTTCACCTACACCTATTTATGGATCTGTTTAACACCAGGCTTTCTTAATATCCCTTAGGCTTCTTATTATATGGTCTTCCTAGGCAATCCCAAAAAGGAAAGCAAAATGGAGTCTGAAATGTCTCCATTATAAAGACTGAAAGCAAATATTCTTCATTTTTTTTACATGGTTCTTTTTACAGAGCAGATATGCACCTTCCAGCCATGATTAAGAAACATGTATAATAATTGTTACTTGTTTTCTTTCTGTTTCTCAGGAATTAATATAGTCAGTGCTATGGGCCAGAAATTGTACCTATTATGTGCTATTTTTTTTTTCTGCAGTGAAAGCTGCAATGTTGGTCACTCTTTACTTTTAATTAAAAAAATTTAAACCACTGATTTTTTACCACTGCTTTCCTTCTACTGGCTTTGACCATGAAGATAATGTAGGGCTCTTATCTTAAGCTATATGGCATTCAGAGGAGTAAATAAGGTGTAATTATGCCACTGATGTATTGTATGAATCTTAGGTTGATTGGGAGACCTGAACAGAGATTACAGTAGTTACAGACATTACAGCAGCCACAGAAATGAGATTTTAGATTACCTCTCCAGTTGTCATTTGGTTAGCGTGTTTAACGGGGTTCATAGTTTTGAATTCCTAGGCAAGAAAGTTGTCATTTTGACCACTAGAGATTTCAGGGCAGGATGGGTATCCTCCTCTGAAGTTTTAAATTAGTTTAAGGCTTCTAATAGTCTCTACGTTATTTCTGTGAAGAAATGAGCCTAAAAAAGGGCTAAAGGTATAGTCCTTTAGCCTATTTATACCGTATGTATTTGGACAAAATGCTGAAAATGCCCTAAAGTACAACATTCTTTCCTTCAGAGCATGCCTGAAACTCTGCAGCAACCTTTGACTGCCCTGATAGTTCTGCCATAGCTGGTGGGAAAACCTGGGTAATACAGAAAAATAGAAAGACTATAATTACAACTGTAACTAAAATTAGCTAATTTTTTCTAAATACCATCTCCAAAAACAATTACTATCTATATAATTGTGTGTGTGTGCGTGTGGTGATCCATTGCCTGTGGAAATTCACACAAGAATTTGACTCAACTAATATTCTAATAAATTCTTCACTAAGAAGTATGCACGGTACATAGTATTGTCTTTCCTTGGACTTAAGAAGTCAAGTGTAAAGAATTTTACAAATCTTTCAAAAGCTTCCCCTAATCCATTGAACTTAAAATAGATTAGTCTCAAGGGAAAGGCAACTTTCCAGACACTGCAATTATAGTGAATGATAGCAAGCCAGAGACATCTGTTTAATGGAAACCTACAGACCAGTACAGCTAACTACATAATTCAGTTTTCCTTCCTCCTTGCAACAGGGATTCTGTCACGTGCTGCTGATCTACTCAATACCAACATCTCTGCCCAGGACAAAAGTAAAAAAAAAAAAAAAGAAAAGGAAAAAAAAAAAGTAATAAGATATATTTGGCATGTAGTGGGAAAATGAAAAATTACAGGTGATTGAAATTAGCTCTTCACTCACCAAAGAGACTTGCAAGAGAGCAATAGGAAGAGACATTTTACTCTGCTTCTGGAGGTACTCACCCAGATATTAATAAAACTCCTGTGCAGTGCCTTGAGGACTCAACATCATAAATTTCACCAGGCAACTTGCTGAAGAGAATAATTATATACAAAGCATGTATTCCTCTATACAGCCTTTTAAGCAGTGGGATTAACTCTTCTAAACACAAGAAAACTCCAAATAGAAGCAATTTCAGGGGATAAACCTAATGTTGAGAATTCCAAACCCCACCTATGCAATGACTAAGGCTCTGCAACCACACTATATTGTGCTGTACTCCTTCAGCTGTCAGGAAAAATAGAATGGTTTAGGTCCTTCATCTAAAGGAGCATGACTACTACTTGGAAGAAATGTTAAAATAGGCTAGAAACTGCTTATAGTCTAAAGTTCAGTGAGCCATAGCCTGTGTTAGGGAAACTTCCCCATCCAGGAGCCCCTCTGGCAGTCACACTCGACCACCTGAGCTGGGACTGCAGCCCCTTCCCAGCTACACACCCCACACTCACTCAGGCACACCAGGTTTCCCTGGGGTATAGCTTGGTCAAAGTTAGAACATGTAACTCAGATTGCTGAAGTATGCTGAGAAAGACATCACAGCTGTACTTGGTTTAACAGTGGGTTTTAAAACGGGCATAGAATATGGCTTCCCTGAACAGTTTCAGACATGGCTCATTTTTGGGCTTTCTGTGTAGTATTATTCTAATTTTATGTCATGGTGTTTTTTTGCTTTCTTTACCTTCCTGTAGGGAGGGTGCAGAATTTAGCATCACCTGAGAATGTAACAGTAGCAACAGATGGATAACTCTCAAAAAGCGAAACCCCACTGTTTAGGTTCACTTCATTTGTTAGAAGAGTGTATTCTGAAAAGATCTGAAACAATTGGAAATTCATAAAGTAAATAATGGAAGAAAGATGATTCTGGTGATTTTTTTTTTTTTTTGCAGCTATATATCACAAGAAAAACTGTATAACCAAGAATCTTCCATTGGAAAACTCTTGAGCAAGCTTATGATGTAGAATTACTGTTTCTGGAATATAAATTCTCACCTGTAGCAGCTACTAGTACATAAATTTTGTTATGTCAGTGGCTGCTCATAAACCCTCATCATGATTTAGCCTACTCCCTCCTTCATGCAGTAGCCCTTTCCCACTGAATCCTTTTTAAAAACTACCAAGATAAGCAATTTGCTGGGAAGTATTAGGAACACTCCATATTAATATACAGTTCAGAGAACTTCTATCCACAAAAACTAGGAAAGAAAAAGTGTATTTGCCAGCATGCCAGTTATGTGTTGACTTCTCCAGAGACCCATCTCATTTCATGCATACAGGAAACTACAATCACCAGCCATATCTTGGCTCCTCAATGTGCCCACCTTTCCTCAGTCTTATTTCTTGACAACTTCTTCTCAAAAGAAGGCACTAATCTGAACTCAGGCAGCAAATAAAGGGAATCAGAAATAATGTTCCTGGGCTTGTCTGTTAATTTTCAGGACCTGTGATTCTGCTGAGTTTTTGAGCTTACTGTACTGGCTTAATTTTTATGATTTTGAGCAAGATGTTTGTAGTCAGGAAGAAATACAGTTATCATTAATTCTGTGCAGCCCTGAAAAATCAAGTTGGGATGATTTGGCTACCCATAGTCAACAGCGGAGTTTTGGTATTAATGGGGGAATGTGCTACAGACACTGTGGTGCCTTCTCAAATCCTCCAATGATTTTAAATCTTTCAGAAGCTGAGCTAGTTAACCAGTTTAAATTTAATTATTTAAATTGTATGTGTAAGAGACTGATGTTTAAATTCCAACTGAACTATTTTCTCTTCCTTAAAATATTTGAAAATAAAATCTTTAAATTATCCATTATCACTGTGTCCCTTAAAGTATGCATCTAATGACAGATTTGTAATGCCACATAACAATCTGTTCTATAACATATATAACACATTTGCTTTTTCCTCACAGTGTCTAAATATGTTTTCTAAATCTTCCAAACCTATTTGCTTCCCTGATCCACATCTTATCAATCTTTGATCCATAAGTGTTTCTCACTACTCTGTGGCTTAATCAGAATCTGTCTGGATGAGGCAGTAGCCTTGCTCCAAAGCTCTTTAATCATTGTATTGAATTAATGCAATTACATGGCTGATGCATTAGAAATATCACCTCTGGTCTCCATATTTACAGCTCCTTTTGAGCCCTTTGTAGTCTTTTTTTCCCCCTGTGCTGGAGACAGGATATCCAGACTCCATGGGCTTATCTGCTAATGTTACTAAAGAGAGCAGTACATAGAGAGATGTTTGCAGTAGAAGGAAGGAAGAAAAAGAATAAATAGCACTATAGCAAATAAAATAAGCGTTGCTTTATTTTCTTAACTAAATGGAGTCACTATATGTATAATTGAAATGGGTTGTATATTCAAGAAAGAACTTTCAGTTTCAATACTGTACTTTAAAGGTTTGAGATCCAAGTGCTTAGTTATGCATTTAAATTGCATAAAGGAATTGTTCCTTGCAATAATGAAACACTGAGATACTTGCATTTCAAAGGGAAATGGCTCCAAGGGAGTTGAAGGTAACTCAGAGAGAAATATTCACAAGAATAAAATTTAATATAAAGCTACAAAGAAATAACTTCCTTTTGTAACCAAAGTGGATTCTGGTAAGGGACAGGTCTGGTTTTTTCAGTATTCCTTCTGGCTGCAGGATGTGGTACTACTTTTCAGCAAATTCTCAGCAGAGTTCGATCAATACAACCTTAATGGTATCAGTGGAATAACAATAACAATTTTTGTTATCTGGAAATCTGTCCCTTCATATTTAATGTTTAACCTATTCAATTTTGTCTTCAATTTTTAACGGTTACTATTCCCAAAGAGAATTTCACTATCCATGATTGCTTTAACTTACTTTAAAACAAAATGCATGAAATCCTGGCAGATATGTCTATAAAAAAAAAATTAAACCCTGTCACTCGTAGAGCAGTACTGACAAATGGATTGGCAAGGTCTAATTAGAAATGCAACACTGATACAAACCAGATGCAGAATGATATGGGCACTCTATCAATAGGGGTTTAGCTAAAGTCCTGTTATAAACCTGACTGCCTGCTGATTCACGAACTTCATCAGAACTATTGACTTTTTTCCAGAATATGAAAAGAATTCTTTATTCTAAATTTAGTTCTGCATAGCTAGGTAAAACTCAGAATAAATTTATTGGTCCTATAATACTTGGTTGTGGTTTAGTTTTAATGAAAAAATTATTTTCAGTTAATGACATCAGTAATAAACATAACAATTTAGCTTTGGATTTTACTGTAGGTTTTGGTAAGGATGAATTTTCAGTATTATGGGGGGATCTAATTAGGAACATTCAACAAGTTGTTTTTAAATATATGATATTTACAATTGGAGGCTTTCAATTAGAAGCTGTTCCTTTTTTTTCTGTTCCAGCTGTTTGGCCTAAGATGTGAGAGGGAGGATTTAGGAAACCGCAGAAATATGTGAGTAAGATGAAAAGACACGTCTGGTGGACAGTGAAGAGCATTGGGATCAGGATATTGAGAGGATGTAAATGGAGCATGAGGGAACTGAGATCAGTGAAGGATGTAGAAGAGGTCACAGCAAGTGGGACATCCACGGGGTCAGAGAGACAGAAGGTGTGGGTGCATGCAGTGATTAGGGAGATGGAGAACTGTGGTAACAGGAAGAAAAAAGAAATGAGAAAAATGTTAATTTCCCTCATGTATTCTTACCATATCCTGTATAGGCCTAACTCCCACACTCAGAAAGGTCCTTTTGCATGGTTACCATCCTCAGTACATGAGCTCTGATTGGTTCAGGCTTGTATAAAGTATGCTGGAGTTTAACTTTTCTCCAGCAGACTTTATGATTAGCCCAGTTTAAACTGGTGTTCATTAAAACAAATCATAAGCAGAAACTGCTGCCAATAGGGAGTTAATGTCGAAAGTATGCTTCAGTGGAGCCCAGCCAACAAAATACCCTTTTCCACACAAAAAATCATCACCTTTTGAAAACCCAAATGTTAGGGAGTCTGGTAACGAATGGTTCAAGAGATGCAGCCAGTTCACAACTGAAATTTAATCCTTCCTTACTCACTGCCACCCTGCTCAGCATATGCCCACCCATCCCAACTTAAATGGTCCCACAGTAAAGCTTGCGAAAAATGTATGCAAAGGTCAGAATAGCAAATTGCTATAAAAGGTCCACTGTGGGAATCAAGTATGACAGGTGATCAGTGTTAAGGAAACAAAGAATGTACTGTAAAGGCATTTCTCTCTCTCCCTGCCCCAAATGGCCCTGAAATGCTCTAGCTCAATAGGAAAATCTAGTAATGTTCTGCCTTATTAATAAACACACCATTTTTATATTGCAATAGATTTCATTAGGACACTAGATTTGGCTTTCCCAATGTTACAGGTTGCATATCGAACCGTTTCATAGTTTTTGCCCATCTGCAATGAAAAAGCAATATTCATTCTATTATAATAAGGGGAGGAGGAAGACTAAATCATCTTTTTATGCTACACATGTAGGTAAAAAGACTCTTTCCAAATCTGTTCTCTTTCTAGGGAGGATCTTAGAGATCTCCTAAGACTGAATATGTTTTATGTTGTTCTTCTCTGGACAGAAATCAGACAAATCAGAACAGACCTTTTTTTTTTTTAAAGTAAAAAGCAAATGCCTCTGGCCAGCAGTAATTACATTTGCAGCTCTGAAGTTGCCTCTAGGTCTGTCATGCATCTAACTAAATATCCTTTTTCTCAGTGAATCACAGGGTTTCTTTGTTTTCAGCTAGTTACAAATGTCTTGTGCAATGCCTGTCCTGCAAAGCTATGAAAAATACCTCATACATCGTGAATAAAGATGGCAAATTTAAAGCTCATACAGCCAGGTGCAGACTGCCCACTTTATGCACCTCATTTAGGAAATGCAATCCATTTTTCTATTAATTGTTGCCAGGTGACACTCTGTTTAGTCTGTACAGTCAATGGAGAGAAGGAGACACCTCATTTACACATCTTGACTTGCTCTTAACAGTGGACTCTACTCAAACCAGCTGGTTTTGGAGGTCACACTTAGATTTCGGATTCTTTTCCTGGAGCTATGAATCACAATATTACAGAAAGTCCTTCCTATTTGGGTCCTGGTTCTAACTTTAACTACACAAGGAGACAGGATCTTGCAGTGATCCTGACTGAAACCTCTTGAGAGTTTTTCCTACCCTTGTAGGAGAGGTTGCTTTTTCCAAGAGTGCAGGGGGGACTGCACAGCAGCCGTCTGGCCTCTCAAGGAAAATCAAGTGATCTCATTGTGCTTGTAATGCTCTCGCTGGGACGCTTCAAAAATGAGTGATAGCTGCCCACGGTTTTGATTTCATGGGCCTCCAAATTCCAGAAAGGAGAAGCAGAAACGATCCCACACCTCTGGAGGAAGAATGTTTCCTAGAATGTGTGACTCATGCTCATGGCTGTGGTCATCCCTTTCAAACAAGGCAAAGGAACAAAGCAACCTCATAGTGCTGAAAAACAGTAGAAAACTACCTTTTAAAAATAAATTAATTCACAAACAGTGAATATCTGGAAAACTCTGAGGGTCTGGAACTTCCCAAATTTTTCAGTCTTTTAGGGAGATAAAACCATTCACTAAACAATATCCACATAGTGTCAGCCAGTAGTGTGTCATTGTCTTTCATGTGAAGAGTGATTTACAGTAATTACATATAGTTGTCAGGAGAAAGAAAATTTAAGACTGTTGATATGAATTTAACCTATTTTTTCATTTGATAAAAAAGTCATCTCTGTTGAGTAGAATTCAGTCTTCAACACAAACAAACAGTTTTCATTTTGTTTAAAAAAGATACTTAACGATACAGCACTACAGCTCTTTGAATTCAAGGTACAGCATTTGTCAACTGCTTGATATAAATGACAGATGTTTATATGTAATAGAGCAGTGGAACAAATTTTGTTAAGAAGGGTATGAACCAGATGTTCACAATATTGGCTTTTTGAAAGGAAAATGTCTTTTTACATTGTCTATGACTCATGAGCCAAAAGAAAATGTGTTTATCATAGGAACTCACACTTGAGACCTTATCCTTTCAACAGCAACATAAAAATGATAAAGCACTGGACATAAGAAAGTATCTAAACAGCTACAGCTCTTATATTTTATACATACTTGTAGGACCATCATACGAAATTTTTCACATTTTCTTTATCTGCATTATATCAGATTTAAATCTAAGCACAAAGGGTTTAAAAGCACTACAGCCTGTAACATCTGCCCAATTATTTTTAATCAGTCATAATGAAATCTGGAAGATTTTGAGGAGAAAATATGACACAGTGCTTTGTTTCTTCTTCAGCTTTATTATTCTGTACACAGAAATCAAAGTGTTTTAAATTGTCTGTGTTCCTCTAAGTCATACCTGCTCACTATGCTTAAAAAGGGTTAAAAGACTTAATTTTCCTTAGTCCTTGTGGTAGTTCTGGCAAAGTTTTCCTCCTCTGTTAATCAAAATGTGAATACTAATCCAGAAACTGCAGATTTTACCCCAATTAACACTCAGAGTAGCTTGAAAAACAACAACCAAGACCACTTTAATTTCAACTTGCAGAATGTTGGATTTAATCCCCTGTTTTAGAGATTGAATTGAGGCCATAGAATAGGGAGAGGGTCCCTTGTTAAAATAGATTAATTCTTTGAAAGTATGCAAGAGGTGGATGGAATGGAAGAGAGTCCCCTTTGATAAACATTCAGCATTCAGTTCCTCATTAGTCTGCTAAGGTTATGCATTTTGAGAGTCAAATGAATGTTGTTGGGCTAGAGAGACTTATTAACAGATGTCCATGACAACCTCGAGACAGCATATTAGTCCAAGACCAGCAGTGTATCTAAAAACTTTCAGAAAATTGGCTGCATTTTGCGATCTTTTCACAATATTCTTTATGTCTTTTCTAACCCCAGTATATACTGTGTTGCTTATGGTCACATTCCACACCGAAAATAGGATTCTAAAGCCGTTGAGACCATTTCTTTTTTGGCAAAAATTAATGTATGAAAGCTGGATTTGTCTTCCAACACACTTGACATAAATGGAGAACATTTTTCTTTGCACTTAGGGCAGCTTTCACAGGTGCTTAAAGGAATCTTAATCCCAAATAGTGGCATGATAAATTCATACTTTCTGATTCTTGTGTCCAAGTTTTAATTTTATAGATGAAAATTTAAAAAAAAAAGAAAAAAAGAAAGCGAGAGAAATGTCTTGTTAATTACAACATTATCTTTTTTATATATAACTAAGTATATCCTTCCTAGGATGTATGATTATTTTAGCAATTTGATGCTACTCTGAAATGATGAAGGAAAATCAATGATCTAGATGCCAAGACAGAGTACAGGCTCCTTAGAATGTTCTTTCCAATCTGCAGGAAACAAAAATGAATTATCAGTGATGATGATACCCCATGTGATGAAAAACAATAAAAGAGCAAGTTATAGCTCAACACTGTTCATTCAAATATTTAAGGTCCTTATGAAAGTATAAGAAATGGGAAGAACATATGATTTTCTTAGATCACTTTCACTGCATGAGGCATTGGCACTGCACTTCACTGGAGTGCAGAAATGCCAGCAAAGCTATAAGTCAGGTATTTGTAGTTTATTTTATTAGTACTACGCTGAACCGCAAAATAGATAAAACAGTTTTATGGCTTACATCTGGTTGAATAATATAACATATGGCTCTGGAGTAAAGCATGTGCAGCTGTAATTTACTGTAAATATCCAACTCAAGATAGCTACAGAGATAAAAAACTTACGGCATGCACTCAGGGTTTATCCCACTATCCATCACTACTTGAATATTTATGATAATCTGACATTTGTGGTTTATATGTTAATTAACTATGTTTTAGGAGTTTTCTTTAGGGTATTTTCTTCTATGTACAACAGATATGAGTTCACAAGCAGTGGACAATTTTTCTCCCAGTATTCTGGTTTAGAACATCCTTCATTACAGAGTGATCATAATAGAGTTGCTATTGATATTGAAGGACATTTTCCAGTGTAGACTAAAATATAAAATCTTTCTAATGCTTTATTTTAAAAATCCTTCCTTAATCATATTTTCTATGAACATGGACAAAGAGTTTCTTCTCTTGTTTTATTCTTTTGGGTAGTTCTGATAATATCAAAAGATTAAATTAATCAGATTTTGTTGCTTTGGAGGAATATAACTAAATGTGGAATTCTTTATATTTTTATTTTTTATATTTTGCATCCACAAATCAAGAATACAAAAGCTTTTTGGACCCTTTGATTGGACTGATAGGTAGTGGTTTTTATCAAAGTTTAGATTGACCATTCTTTAATAATTTGATTGTTTAGATGAGTTGTGTCTGAATTATTCCATCGTCTTGAGCTCTAGCCAGACCACAGTTCTGAATTTGGCATCTTAGCTTCAGAATTTATTTCTGTTACTTTGGACAGGGACCTATGTCACAACCCAGGTTAGAGAGGAGTTTATTCCTGGTTTGAATCTGGATGAGGACAAAAGGGATTACACACCAGTGATACTACAATCACTATATCTGTATTGCAGTAAAATGTTGCATCAGATTTTGAAAGTTGTATTGATAGCAATCAGCACTAACGTTAAAAGCTAGACTGAACCCCCGTTACTGCTGAACCCAGAAGAATGCTTTATTATTCTGGTATCCCCTCCCAAGGGCCTCTGGCACACCTTTGCTGTGCACCTAAATCTCCTTTCCAATTGCTGAAAAGTCTTAATGGATTTCTCTTAGCATCAAGTATCTCCTGCAGGCATCTGTCATACCTGTGGATAAAGGAAGGCCATAGACATATAGATGGACCTCTTTTCTTCCTCTTTCCTCTGTAGGAAATAGCTTTCCTCATTTTCAATACCCTTGAGAGAGAGAGGTACCAGCATTGAATATTGACTTGAGTTTGACAGTTTCTACCTTTCCAGCCACAGTAGTGAGTAGTGAGATTATCTCCAGGTTTCCTTTGCGCAACAGATTTTTGCTTGGGAATACAGTTGTGCTTATGGAAACTGAACTGGCTGATCCATTAGTCAGTGTCACAAAGAATATCAGTGACTGAAGTAGTGAAAGTAATTGTAAGAGAAGTCTGGAACAAGTGAAAGATGAAACCCTGTATTTATCCAAAGAATATTCCTGTAGTCAACATGAAACAGGGAGGCAACTGTCATCTCTCAGTTTGTCTGGTAAAGGGTTTATGAGTATGTGACTGCTCCTGCAGAGGAAAAAGAAAGAAAAATCAGAAGTCTCTATGAGACCTGGTGACTCTGGGTCCATTGTTGCAACTTATTTTTCCTTTCCTGCTCTTATAAACACTTGTCCCAAGATCTTACTCCAATCAAAACTCCATAGTTGAGGGATAATTCCTTATATAGTGCCGTCTTTTGGAGTTGTCTCTGAAAAGCAGTTGCAGTTTTAAGGCAAAGCAAAAGGCAGTATGGATCCTTTAGGTCAGGTGAAGGGTAATAAGCAATGCATATTTCCACAAGAATTCCATAAGTGTAAGCGAGGACTTTCTATTTTGTACGACATTTAATGATACTTTCCATGAAATTTAATCAGTTAGTGTCAATGCTATTTCATGCATCAGTTCTTCTCTTCTGTTACTCTGAGGGATTTTGCAACACCCTGGGTTTTAGATGGACTGTTTTAGATGGAGCCAAGGATATGCTCATGGGTGGCTCCAGTGAGCTGCAAACTGTGTAAGGAATGTTGGGTGCAACTTTAGATTCTCCTGTGGAGTGTTGCATTATTCTGGATTAGCCCTGGGGTTAAAGCTGTTGCTACCCAGGATTTTTTGTCATTTCTGTGTGTCTAAGTCCTGATGCGAATATTTTTCTCTTTCAAAAGAGATGGGTTTTAATTCAGTGAGGTGTCTGGACAGAGAAGTGCCAGGCACGTTTCTGAGTCGATGCCATTGAATTACTACTGCAATTTTTCTTCGACAGCTGGGGGGAGCAGGAGAGCCGGATTCTCTACCTGGCCCCATATGAGAATTCTCACCCCAATCATTTTCTAAAAAGGAGAATAAAGAAATCAAGAGGATGAAAATTAATCAAACAAAGAAGAAAGACCTAGCCCCCCCCACCCCCCCCAAAAAAAAGTTGAAAGGATTATCTTAAAGCAATTTCACAAGAAAATAAGATCAAAACCAAAGCAAATTGCATGCAACCTACTAACTCAGAAAAGCAACAATTACACAAGAGACTACACAAAAGACTATGCCCTATCATTAACTCTTCTTACTCAGCTACATTCTCAGTCAGTAATTATGATGGTCATGAACAGAAAATAGATTGATCACTGCAGAATCTCTTGGAAGACAAAGGAGAAAAAACCCAACACCTAAACCCAAAACAAAACAATAGGAAAATTTCTTATCAATAAAATTTCTGCCAAGCTACAGAAACAAATGAAATGCAAATTTAACAAATTAACCATGTGATTAACACACAGTGGGATCACTTCAGGCATTTTGCTTTGCTTCTCTCCAGAATGTAATCCTACTGAGAGTTATTGCTGCATCAATATTTCCACAGTGGTATCATAAAAAGAATTCAATGACATTATAGAAACTGCAGCCCTGTACTTTCAAGCTGTAGTTTGAAATAAATTTGTGTTTTAAACATTAAGGCACTTTAATACTTCTTGTTATACACCTTAAAAGGCAGAAGAAAAAACCCCAGCAGTCTTCTGGAGCCAATTGTGAGCTTGAATTTGACATCACTTTCATTCTGTTCCTTTTGAAAGCTGTCTTTGAGCCAGTGTTAGGCTCAACCTCTTTAGAATGATAAAAGCCTCCCATCGGTATTGACTGGCCTGTAGGTTGGGATGCTAAAGCTTAAATGAAATGTATATAACCAAGTGTACACAGAATTCAGAATAAAACCAAAAAATCCCTTTCTGATGCATGCAGTTGTGGCCAGTGTTAAATAATCCAGCTCTTGTGGAGATTTGTGGGAGGAAGGAAAGTCTTCTGTGTGCATCTAGTATTTTAGTAAGCAGAAGTTTATCTCCCTCCTCTGTGAAAGCAGATCTTTAAAAAGTTTTGAACAGCAAACCATATTTGAATCAATGTCACCAATGCCATTTAATCACATGCAGGCTTAATTATTAAAAGTATTATTTAAAAAAAAATTCAAACTAAAAAATGAACAGTGGATTTTATTAATAATAGACTCTTGCACTACTTTTTTTTTTCTTTCTTATTTCAGTCAGATGTAGGTTTGTGTCCTAAAAGTTTTTACATGCAGATGTAAGGAAAATATAGTGCTTACTCAAGCCTGTGGGGGATGATGGCTTAGACATTTTTGTGGCTGGTGTCAGGATTGCAAAACATCTTTAGTGCCACTTCACAGGATACTTAATTTCTTTTTTCAGACTTTCCCTATATAACGTCCAATTATCAGATTTTATGTGAGTGAAGCGATTTTCACTCTGAATGCATATTAAAGAGAACACATGTTTTCATTTTATGGACCTGTAACACTGAATCTTTACTAAAAGAGAATAAAATACTTATGAAAGGTTGTTACAGAGAGTGCACAGAGAAAGCAATCTGGGCCTTATTTGCCAGTTCCTTTGAGCAGTTCCATTCCTCCTCCCATCTATCAATACACATGAATTTTCACTTATCATAGTTTCCCTAAAAATTGCTGCTACACTGGTAATCAGTAGAATCAATAGAGCCTTAACACAGATGGAAAGAGGGGGAAAGACCACACTCTCAGCCACAGTGAAAAGCTGAGGAATATGATGGGCTGAGAGGGAGTTCTTATATATAAATCTGAGAAAGGCTGCTGCTAACACAGATGTAATTCAGCACAAAGCCGTGGCTCCCATGTGCTCTACTAGCTGGTGCTGACCATTTTGGCTTCTTCTGCAGTAGCGAATTAAACATGTCTAGGACTGTTCTCTGGCCAGCTGACAGGAACAGCTAATGCCAGTGCTATTAAACTCTTCTTTCTCTCCTGCTAGGAATTGTCTCTGGCCAATGCTAACTCCCGAGCCATGCCCAGGCACAGGCCAAAAACTTGTCACCCAGTGCTGCGATGCTGGTGCTCACTTAATCGCATTTACAGTTGCTTTTCGGTGCCTAGATAAGTCTCTGGGTATATGTCGTGGGACAATTGATTTTATTAGTTTGAACACAACCTAAACACTGAACACAAGAAGTGGGTGCTGTCTTGATGTTTAACCTTCAGTTTATTAGGTGAAAATCTCTTATGTTTGTTTCTTATCTATGAAACGAACAAAAGCATTTCTGTACTTCACAGGCTACCAGGAGAATAAACATAGTAAAAGACTAGGAATGGTATGATAGTGAGGCCTCTGATTTCTGTAATCAGAATAACTACATCCCTTCCTGTCCCATGCTGTTTGTTCCATTCCAGAAGTTGAAAGGAATGAAGCAGATTAAAGTAGGATAATGGGTTGCCAGCTCAGAGAATTCTTTTGCCATCTGGGGAAATGTGTCAATTTTTCAGCTCTGCTTTCTCAACCAGATTGTCGTTACTGTTTTGGACCAATATGTGTCATACAAAAAACCAAAACCTGCCTTTCCCCTGTACTGAAAAGTCAATATTTTATTAATCCTATAATTCTTTTAATATAATTTGTAAAGGAAAATTCTCTTCTTTTTAATCATCAGCCAGGCTAAATTCCAGCTTGGAATGTGCTCTTGTAGCCAAGGCATAAGTATAAAACCAGTGAAAAGGAGAGAAGAGATTTACAATGGAAATTCTGACAATCACTTTGCAATAATAGGGCTTGGAGACACCTGCTTTAATCAAGGTGTTGTGAATATTTAAAGTGGTCTATTTCTTGATTTTCAGTTCAGCTGATGAAATCATAATTTCCAGTGAAACAATTTTTTTCTTAGGGATGCATGAGGGAGGAAGAAAGTGAAAGATCCTAATTTTTTATTCACTTGGTGGAAATAGATTATAGCTTCTTTAACCCTCTTGATTCCAGGGCTGGCAGATGGAGCAGAAGGAATTGCTTTCATTTAGAAGTGATTCTTTTGAGTGATAGTGCAGTGCAGATACAAGGCTGGTTTGGGGTGACAGTAACTCATGTGGTATAACCATAGCCTGGTTTCTTTCCGAATGTGGGAATGATTTGCTAAACTTTGAATTTGGTAGCCACTGTTGTGCTGTAAATTACACAAAGTAACTTGGGCTTCTGAAGAAAGACGATTGTTCACCGGGGAGGCTGACTCACACTACTTTGTACTTTATTTCCATCATTAGTGGAGTGGTGCTACTGATTTTTAGGTGCTATATACCAATTCTTGCCATGCTGAATGAAGATACGTTACTAAGGATAACATATCCAAAAGAATCCACAATGACAGATGTACCTTTTGTCATGGTATAAACCCAGCTGGCAGCTCAGCCCCACTCAGCTGCTCATTCACTGCCCCTGGTGGGATAGGGGAGAGATTTGAAAGAGTAAAAGTGAGATGACTCATGGATTGAGATAAAGACAGTTTAATAGGGAAAACCATGCATGCACACAAAACAAAACAAGGAATTAATTCACTTCATCCCATGGGCAAGCAGGTGTTCAGCCATCTCCAGGAAAGTTGGGCTCCACATGTAGCGGTGACTTGACAAACACCCTCAATGTCTCCCCCTTCCTCCTCCTGGCCCCAGCTTTACATGCTGAGCAAGACAGGGTATGAAACATCCCTCTGTTCACTTGGGGTCAGCTGTCCTGACTCTGCCCCCCTCAGCTCCTTGTGCATTCTCAGCCCGCTGGCAGGTGAGGAGGATGAGAGGTAGAAAAGGCCTTGACACTGCAAGTGCTGCTCAGCAACAGCACGAGGCATCTACATATGATCAACACTGGGTTCAGTACAACTCTAAAACATGGCCCCATGCAGTTGCTCTGAAGAAAATTAATTCTACCTCAGCCAAAGCCAGCACACTTTTTCAAACAATGAGTTATAACTTCATGGTCCACGAACTTCCAGAGTGCTGTGTGGTATAGTTTACCAAGGATGTGTTTCAATTTACCAAGGATAGTTGATTTACTTAGAGAACCACTCCAGAGATATATATGACTGACAAATCCATGTGAAGTCCACATGCCTTGCATCATTGTTATTTGCATATCATGTCCTGTGAAGAAACTGGAGAATATATGACTGGGAAGAAGGGGTGTGAAGTAAAAAGAAGAATCCATAAAGAGTTAGTGTTATCTTATGTTCCAACACCATCAATAGTAGAGGATATATACCATAATCGTAATTATTATGTCAAAAGATTAGAATGTTAAGAGTATAAAGCAAAGCAAATGCTATTTTACCTGTCTTGGTAGCTTAATTTTTTTTTTCACTACTACTCTGTTTTAGTACTGTGCTGCATTCTTTATTTGTCCAGTTTCTTGGTCAGTTAACATGAACATGGTAAGAATTTCCAGTGTCCAACTTTTGAGTTCATCTAAGCTTTAATATAAATTATAATGTTATAGTATTTACCAAGTGAATTTTTAGCTGGCTTTCCTCAATTCATTGTCAGTTGCTTCTCTGGCTAGTGTCTATTATTTAGATAATAATATAAAGTTCCTTGACTTAATATGCAATCTCTACTGGATGGGAAAGTAATTACTTTTTGACTATTGCTTAATTGTGCTGTTCAGTTCTGCCCTGCTTTATTTGATCTGATTTGACCTTCTTATTCTGTGACCATAGAAACAACTTGAAACATGTGAGGCACAGCAGTTAAGCATGCCTTTCTCTAATTCTCTTTGCAGCTTTCTTGCTATTATTTCTTTCTGTAAGTTGATTTCTCTAGATTTTCCTCCTGTTCAGGTCTTCTACTTTCTTATCAAGGTTTGGACTTATCTTTCTTGTAATTGTTTTAATCTTTCCTCATGCTTTTCCTTGCTTGGTGGCTGTTGACTCCTTAATTGGCATAAACATAATTCTTTCAATGTCTATGGTCAATGAACATTACCTCTTCTTAGTAGACTGACGTACTTTTGTTTACTTCATTATCTGCAAATAATACTTGTTATCGAAGTAAACAATAGTGACTTGTTTGTCCTGGACTTGGCTCAGCTTCATGGATTAATTAAGAATTTGTATTTAAAGGAAATTTAGTAGTGTCATAAGCTGAAAAATGTGCAAACTCTTTAGAGGACAGTAGCAGCATTCAAGATGGTCATGATAAACTGTGAAAAGCAATTTGCAAACTAAAGCCAATATAAATAAACATAAAGTGTTATGCCTAGGAAGAGGGAAAAAATGAAATAAAAACCCCTCCAAATATGAAAAAGAGATCAAATAGCTGGCTATTAATATACGAAAAAGAAGGCAGAAGGCTACCTTTTATCACATATATTGTACCATAATAAGGCTTAATAACATTTATGCCCATATTATGCAGTCAGGAGAAATTCCACGTATTCTGGTATACACACATGGCACTGGCAAATCCACATTGGGATGGGACCCACATGCACACAAGCTTCTACAAAGCAGGAGCCTTGGCTCCATAAATAGGCACTGTGTCTGTGCCACACTGCTCTTTGAAGAATGGCGGCAGTGGGACACTGAGATATCCAACAGCAAGCACTCATCAAACACAACATTTTGCAGCATACCTTGTGCAACTACAGCAAAAGAAGAAAGGATTTCTGTTCAGGAATATACTGATTGGAGTATTGTGCCCATGAAAGGGCAGGTAATTATTTACTTCCTATTAGTATTTAAGTTTCAACAGCCCAAGTTTCATCTTCCTAGGCAGCTGTCACACATCAAGAAAAACTGTCAAGAATCTATAAAACAGTATCAAGAAGGAAAAGAAGTTAGATAGCTGTCCTGTGGTGATGGGAGTGGAGTTCGCTTAGTCTAAAATAGGAAAGACTAAAGAGGGACATGATTACATTATCTTGTAACGTGTAAAAGATGCTACAAAGATGGTGGTGATTAATTGTTTAAAATCACCCAGCAATGGAAAGATGTGAAATATATTCCTTCACAATTTCTGAAGAAAAAGAATGGCTATAAGTACTAAAAGAGGTTGGAATAGGCTCCCTAGAGGGACTGTGGACTCTGCTGAGTAGGGTTTAGGACAATATATACCCATTGTGTAGGTCTTGCCCTGCTACTGTAGGATGTACTAACAAAGTCTCTTCCAGCTCAATAAATGAAAAAAGAGACAGCATGAGACGATATCAAGATATTGTATTACTTGGCACTAGGATTGCATTATTTGTCTTCCAAGAAAGAAGACAATACACTGTCACATGGAGCACTGCTTTTATGGATCTTTCTGATCACAGCATCATGAAAAAACAGTGATGGAAAGGACCTCAAAGTACCTTTTGCTCCAGCCCTTTAAACTGGGGAAGATTCGAATATGTCTGCTGCTTCAGAAGTGATGCAGAGCAGTGTGTTATTTGCAACTCTAGATTGATTCATTCTTAGTGTTGAATTTCAACATTATTATAAATTCCTTTTGCTGGTGTTTCATTCTTCAGTCAAAAAACCTGCTTTATTTAACTTTGAGAGCAAGTTACACCTCTGAGGAACCTACATTACTATAGTGAAAATCAACCTTGGGCCTGCACTTCTAATTTTTTTCATAATTTCATTAAAAATATTTCAAAGTATGTAATTTTGGTGTATAACACCAAATAATACTTCCCCCCAATAAAAGGCCTATTTTTTTTTAACTTTATGAAATATTTTGGCCAAATATTTTGCTAGTAGGAAAATATTGAAAGGGAGAATTCTCACAAAATATACAGTAAAATCTACAAAGATTTTTATTAAAAATTATGTTATTTTTTCAACTTCCTTTTTTTTAATCTGTTTCTGCAATAATTTATGCTGTTGTAAATATTTTTAATGATGTCCAAAGTTAGTGACTATATTGTACCACAACAATGATTGAAGATCATGAAAATAACATCTTTTAATCTTATCAGAAAGAAAGGTAATATTGCCTCCAGGATCTGCTAGTAGTTGAGTACTATGTATTTTACTTTATGAGGATTTCTGTGAGATAATCAAGGATTTGAATTTATATCAAGTTATTCTGAAGAAACTGCCTTTTCATGGATGCTTCCCCTAAACAAAAGGAAAGGTATTTTACTGCAATCATCATCAGCAACTTTTATTTATCATGGCCTATGAATGTTTTGAGGGGCTGTTTTAAGACAATTCTTGCCCCAAAACCAATATTATAAACTCACACTCTGGATGGTTTTACAATGAACTCTTTATGTAACCATGCTTTAAAAATAGCAGTTTATCTATAGAGAACATCTCTGAATTAAACTGGTAGAGCAATAGCAATGTTTTTGATGGTATTGAGAGTCCTTGGTGCTTTTTGCCATCAAAGTATAGAGTAGTGTTTTCTGGAGAAGTGGCCTGTGCTTTGTGCACATGTTTGTAAGAGAGAGAGAAACACAAAAATAGAGAAAAAGTAAGAAAGAGACAGTGAGAAGAGAAGGAAAACAAACATATAAAAGAGAAAGATAGAAGGAAAAACTGAAGAGATGAAGAGGAAGAAAGAAAAAGAGGAAGGAAAGAAAAGAAGAAGGAAAAAATGAAGGAAAGAAATAAAAGGTAAGTAAAAAGAAAAAAAGAAAAATAAAAATAAAGCCTTCTGTTTATAAATGTTTTGTAGGTTTAGTTGTTCCAGCAGTGTTATTAGAACCCACACCAAGAGCTGTTTTGGGTCCCGGGGCAAATAGATTCTTCTCCCCCTCATTCCTCACCTGGAAAAGTACCTGGGTGGTCCTGCCACGACACTCCTCTCTCCCCAGCGCCCTCCTCCCTTCCTGCTTGCACTGTAGCACAGAAAACTTACATGTGGGGCAGCAGTGGCTGCCAAGAAGCGAGAGAAGCTGAGCCAAGCAGGGGAGAGGGCTGCAGCCAGAGGAGCAGTGGTGTCCTGGCCCCAGCCCCTGCCCAGGGGAGCTGCCCCTCTCCTCCAGTGCCACTGAGCCCCCGCTTTCCTCATCTGGGCTGGGCCACCAAGCAATTCCTTCTCTAACTGGTGTCAGCATAACCTCATTGGCATTTCCAGAGTTCACTTTATGTGCTCACTGAACTTACAGTGGGCCTGAAAATAAGAGCTTGGTTTAATGATCGTGACTCGATGGTAGGATGCTGTGGCCACCTGTGCCGGAGAGCAGCACATCTGCCCAGTTTAGCCACCACCACTCCGTGGCAGCCACCAGGGAGCCCAGGGCAGTGCCTGGAGAAACCACATCGCCTTTGTGTGTCTTGCCCACCTCCTCTTTTGGGTGGGGGACTAAGTGGTGTGCCTCCTGGCTTATTCAAATTTTCCAGAATAGAATACCATCTCTCCTGAAGATTGTGTTCTTGAACTTAAAATTAAATTTTTAAATCTGCAGAGGTCTGTTAGACTGAAAAAGGTTTCATACTGTCACATTTTAGCATGTTGCAAATAACGATTTTTGTGACTGAAAAAAAGCCATTTTGTTCAATGAGGTTTCATTATACTGTAAAAACACTGATCACAACGGTGCCATTAGCCCAGTCACACTAGAAAAGCTTGAGAATGATGCCTGTGAGGGAGAAGACTGAAAACAACTCCAATCTTTTTCCTAAAGCATGAAGGGTATACTGATTTAGTTTTTCTAAAATGTAACTGCCGAATTCTACAAAACATAAGCTTCTTCAAAACAAGATGTTAATCTATACCTAATACATGTTTAGGGTTAAATACGGCGTGAGAGGCAATAGAGATTACTGCAGTTCTATGGTTCACTGCTTTAAGGGAGAGAAACCTAGCACAAATCTAATTTTAAAAGGAAATTGCTAAAAGAATGGATGTAATAGAATGGATGTAATAGAACAAGATATTTAAAAATTCCATGCTCAGATGGATAATAAGCACTGCAAAATTACACCTGGCCACTGAGAAATGTGCACTTACTCCAAAGCAACTGCTGCTCTTTAATAGTTACCAGCCAGAACACTTAATATCTGACAATTTGATTTTTAGTATTAAGGTGACTTTGGTTTGAATATATCTAATGCCAAATGATCTAACAGAATTTTTAAAAATAAACCTGTGCATCTCTGACTTGAAAGAAGTCAGATACTAGACTTTTCCTGAGCTGTATTAGAATAATCAGCTTTTGAGGATGGTGAAGGAAATACCTTAATACCCAAACAGTATGGCTGAAAAGCAAATATTGATACTTTCTGGGAAACAGGATACAAAATGAAAGACAAAATAGATTTCCCTTGCACTGTGTGTCAAGTGTTTTAACAAGCCTGACAGGGCTGATTTGCTCTTTAAAGCACAAACGAAAAACCATAACAAAAAGCACAAAAGACAGTTCATTTACTTTGCTGAGAAGACCAGCATTCAACATAACATGAGAAGAAAAGATGCTAAATGGTTAAAAGAAATCCATGGTGCATTGGGTCCAGGTTAAGAAGCAAGCTTGTGTCTGTTGACCTGAACTGGTGCTTGAGGGTGACTCAGCTGGTGCTTGAGAGGTGACTAGATCAAACATGGTAGTACAAACCAAGATTTCAAAGAGACACAGAGACCAGTGGTCCCTCGGAGCTACTGCTGTTGGATTCAGTGGTAAAACTCCCACTGACAGAAGGACTGGAGTTTGCAGGACAAGTCAGTAACAAAAGGACCCACCTTTTGCAAATCAGGACAGACATTTGCTATGTAGGGGAAGTTTGACTTGCTACTAAAATTGTTGCAGAGGGATTTGAATTCACTGGCTGAAAAAAAATGATAAATGTATTAAGTTGTTTTGCATGCTGTGACAGATTAAGGGTAATCTTTTGAAAAGCTCCTACATCTTATTTCCAGGAGAGTCACCGAGGTGTTTAAAGGGGCTTTGGATCAGTGCCTCAGTTAACTGGTGTCTGATTTTCCCTGTCAGTTGCTCCAACAGAGAGTCGTATGGCAGCCTGCAAGCTGTCTCACTGCTCCTTGAGGAATCACTTTCTGACTCACGTCACAGCAGCTCTGCATAATAGGAGAGGATTGTAGTCTGCACTTGAGGGGCTAAAGTGCGGCATTTGTGCCTCTAGTCTGTGCAAGTGGTATTGAATCACTGTGGTGTACAGCAGGTCCCCTGCAATAGGGTCACATGAGGTACCGGTGTTGGTAAGAACTGAAGTTGCAGCGGGTGCTCCTGCAGCGTGTCAGCCCTATTGCATGAAACACTGCGGACATTGGGCTAACAAGGGAGCCATTGCACTGCTCTTTCTCCGTTCTTTGTCTTTCTTGTAGTTCCTCTTTCATCGGCTTGTTCAGGCATCTTAGAGAAATGCAAAGATTTTCTACAAGGATAATTTATGCCATGAACAAAGCAGTTCATTGCAGTTAAAGCAGTTGCTCATGGAATGAGATGCACAAAAGATAGCTAGGGATCACTAAGTGTTATATGTGCTCATTGCCCTGATGAATGGGTCAACCAGAGAGTTGCTACTGTCTGGACCGGTGTTTGCCAGGCCTCAAAGCACCAGAGAGGTGTCACTATCTCCAGCAATGACACTCATGATACACTCAGCCTGGGACTCCTATCTAGTACCTCACCACAATACCTATTCCAGTCTATATTTGTGTTTTCACCCCTAAATCCTTGAGTTATAGATGCTGGCACCCTAAGCAACCTCAACCTTGTCTGTAATTTTGGCCTTTCTTATCTCTGTACAGTCATTCTCACAGCTTTTTCTCTTCAGAACAAGCCAGGGGGCAGGGGGAAGTTTGCTGTGGGAGCTACAGAGAAACTAGAGCATAAGCCCTATGTCAGAGAAAATAGATTGCTACAATGGAATAATTGCATTAAAAGAGTGACATTCCTAATTTTTTTTTGCTTCTCCTACACTGTTTATGCATTGTACTGCATTATTGGAATTTCTCTTTTCAGTGTTAGCCCTTATTTTGACAGTTGCCTTTAGATGACAAAGACAAATTCTAGTTTCTGTTAATTTATATATATATATAAATATACCAAAGGCATGTTTTCCAAACTAGGTTGAAATGATCAGATAGCAGCTTCCTTGCTCCATATTCTAAACATTATTTCCAATTATATTCCCCCCTCAAGCACTCTCCCAAGGTCATACCTATAGTGTTTGCCCACAGCTTTCTGAGTGCTTATACTTCTGGCTCTGTCTGAGCATAATTCAAACAGCAGCACCAATCCTATCTGAAACACCCTTTCTTGGTCTAAAGTTCACCCCAATTTACCAGAGGCCAGCTGATTTGTGGTAATTCACATGGCTAGTGTGATGTGATTCATATTAGTACAGCTGCCGGTGAAAGAGGAGAAATCAACCTATGGCAGTGAAAAGTGGCTGACCTAAGTCATATTTGCATTAGGGGTTAAAAATACATACCTGGAGTGTTACTAGAGATTCACCAATGCATGTAATTTTTGTAATCCAAACTAGTTTTTAATGTGCTTATGCTTTTAGCTACTTAGCAGCCTGTGTGTTGAACAGCACTATCTAAAGCTTCAGCTATACTCTAAATAAGAGTCATAATACCTTCCACAATTTTCATGCATGAAGAGTAGCCATATTTATCAACATTTTGCTCTATCTAAGCCTAACCTATCTGCCTTAGATATCAGTACTAGTAGTACTTCTGCAGATAGGAAGATTGAATCACATTGGTAATGGCTTATGTGATTTATATACAACTTACTGTAGGCAGAATCAGTAAAATCAGATCTGTATAAAGCACATATCGATGCACTTGCTGTTATGTGTATTGTCAAAATCTTTTCTTGAAGACAGATTTTCTGAAGTAGTCTTTGCATTGAGGATGAAAATGTGATACACAAGGCCTGCTAAAAAGAAGAGTACAAGGGTGCAAAAGAATTCATTATATTTGTTGAAAGGAAAGGAACAAACTGAAATAAGAAGCATACCACTGACGTTTCTCATGACAGGCAATCAGACAGAGAGGCTGAGTCCATCTGAAACTTGTAGGTGCCTTAGGAATTGAGCCAGTGCAATTCTCTACAGGTCAGCAGGGGATAATAAGAAAATCTGTCAAACTTGAGGGAAGAGTCAACTTTCTAGACCACAAATCTGATCTGAGCAGAGTTGAGAGACAAAGAGTTCAAAAGGTTAATGCTGCTATGCTTATTTAAGTGAACGTTAACACTGTTGTGAGAAAGCAGATGGAGAAGAACTGGGGGAATTATTTGACTGGTTAGATTTGTAAAACCATGAGCAGAACAACAGACATCTTAGGCATAGTAGCTTGTCACAGTGAAAGTGTAAGCTGAGGTCTTCTTACTATTTTGCTTCCAAGTAGTTTGGATTAATGGCCTTCCAATCATTACAATTATGTGCTCCTATTTAAGAAATCAGTGGGGAAACATCTGGGTTTTACATAACATTCACCATCATGTCTTTCATCAGATAAATTAACAGCTTTGTTTTGCAGTGGCTGTAGAAAGAGACAAAAACATTGGAGCACAATGGTACTTACCATTTTTCTGTCAAGATGGAGCCACTATTAGGGATGCTACTATCAGTGATGATCAATGTGAAGCAGACGTATTTACTGGGAGTCTGTTCGAACACAATACAAGGGAAAAAATAGCAAGGTGGAGCCATTTTGTGGATAGATTACAACCTATTGCTCATGACCTGCCTTTATTACATCCCTTTCTTTCCATCTGAAGAGAAAAAACCCCAAATAACAGCGGGTTCTGTTGCTCTGATGACAGCTTGAGAAAAAGTAATAAGGAATTCCTACAGCTATAAAAACAGAGTGAGGAAAGGGTGCCAAGTTACCCTTGGAGCTGTCACTCTTTGCATGGCTCTTTTCTTTTCACTTACTTTTGTATAATACTTTATGGCTAAACAGCTTTTTATAGCCAGATGAGGACATAACTCATCCTTTGAGTCGTCTTGGAGAATTGGCGAAGAATTTCTGGTAAAACTTCAGATGGCAACTCTTACTTCTCATCTGCTTAGATACTGTATATCTTGAAATTTCAGGCATCTGAAATTTTGGATTACCTCATGTTTATTGGATCTGTTCTTTGGGCTTAAGCTATGTCCATTTTGAACAAACAATGAATCTCAAAAAGTGTTTTTACATTATTTTTTAAATAATAAATTTTCTTTCAAAAATAAGGCAACAACCTTAATGCAGCTATACCAAAATATGTGAATTGGTTCTGAAACCTTTTGAAATACCATTTCATATTCTTCATTCCTTTACATCCTATTTTAACGTTTTGTTTTCTTTTCCATAATGCAGAAAAAGCCAGATCTGGATGAATATTGAACAACAGTATTCATGAACATTCACAGGAATTTGAAATGGCTGTTTGATCTCTCCATATCAAGGCCCCTTGTTATCTGCTGCTCCTGCGGTTTTAGACAGAAAGTTTTTTGTTCCTGAGGAGGTTTGAGGAATGGCTGATTTGTGTGAATACCCATATTTGCATGCGAACGAGGCTACTCCTTTACAAACAAGAGAGTTCATTATTCCTCTGTTTAAAAGGATACACTAACCCAATTAGTGAGCTGGAAGAATATCCCGTGACTTAGCTAACCAATAACACGCTCCAACCAGGAGGCAGTGAATACTTAAACTGTGCGGTATCTGAACCCCCATGTTGGCATTTCCCAAACCTTTGAAAGTTGAACCCTCTCTTTAGGAAAATAAGAACAATTGCACTCTTCACCGCTCCCGTGGTGTTATTAAAAGCATACCGAAGAGAACAGAGGCTCAGAGAAGTCTGTATGGATCTGGGTGTTCAGATGCTTCCCCTCCTTCCAAAACATGCTTTGAACAGTGTAGAAAGAAACTTAATGTTGGTGCATTAAACCAAATTAGTTAACTCCTCTTGAAGCAGAGTGCCATCACACCTCTGCAGCCTCAGGCTTTCTGCAGACTCGGGCAGGTATCAGTTACACCCAAGTAACATTTACAGCACAGCCTATGGAAGGAAATCTAAAGGACTGAGACTGTTCACCCACCCACATATTTCCTCGTGTTCTGATTGTAGTCAAATGTAGACCACCTTTAATGATGCTAACAAAGGCTAGAGGCTACTCACCTAACTTGTGCAAATGCTAATTTAAGAGAGCAGGTACATTTAAAAAAAGAAAAAAGCTCAGAGGAATCAATGGGATCAAGAAACATTTCACATTTTGGAGATCAGACTTAAAGCCTATCCACAAATGATTCTCAAACTGAAAAAAGGTTGTATTTGCCACGAGCATTACTGAGGATAAATACAGCTCTGCTAAGTAGCATTAAAAAAAAAAGTTCTTAAGTTATTTCTGGCTAAGTTATTCTACATACAAGGAGGTTTATATTATTTAGGTAGGAGCTGGAAAAGTATCCAAACTTCTGAATTTATACTCAAGTTTCCACACCTCTGGGTTCAGGGTAAAAGGGAAGATTTACAGAGCCTGGCACAAAATTTAAAAAGCCTACCTAAGTAATCATCAGTACTCCCAACCCCTTCCACAGCTGCTATTTACCTCCACCTTTTTTTTTTTTTTTCTCTATGGGTTTATTTTTTTTCCCCCTCCTCCAGTCTAACCCCTAGGATATTTAATTAATTTTCTAAATTATCCCCTTTTTATCTCAGCTTCTTTAATAACTGTTACTTCTTTACCCCACACTGTTCACTTTATCTTATCATGTGGCTTCTTACATCTACTCTGCAGATGCATTTTCAGGGCTCTTTGCAGCTCTGCCCGAGCACCTCATCTTTCATCACCCACCTCTTTGTTCCTCTTTATGGTGTTTCCTCTTCATACATTGTTGCTGCAGCTGAAACTGTGACATTTCCACATTGTTCCCTGGGCCTAGGAGAAAAGCAAATATAAACCAGTTGCATTCCAGGAGATGATGTTGGCATGAGACAGTATATAGGCACAGTATTAAAGCACTGGTGAAAGAAGACCTCCATGTTAGCTACAGAAATATAACACATAGGTCTCATTCAAGATGGGATTATACTCTGTTTCTGAAATTTGAATTTCTGATTTTTTGGCGTCGACTTCTATCTTTGACCTGTATTTGTTCTGGGTTTAAATGAGAGAAACTTGATGTATCTTATCTTACTTTAATTACAAAATCTATTGTCTTTGATTTTTACTGTCTTAACACAGTGAAAATTTCAATGACTGTGCTAGAAAATTTTACTGACTTTAGAAGCTAGCTACCAAAATCTTCAGATGACTGAGGACTAGCTGTAAGGCAGACACCACATTGCTCAGAGAAACAAACTATCTCTGAAGTTGTTTAATGGAAGAGAAAAAAGAAAGGAGGTTCCACGTATCCTTTTCAGGGTGTTTTGTTGCTGGGATCTGTGATATCGTCCCCAGAAGGGCATTCTGATTTGCTTTCTTCTCCAGCCCATGATATGATGACTCAGTTGTCCTGAAGCATCCCTGATTGCTTGTAGTCACATGAACATAACTTGGAAGTTAAGCTTGAATACCCTTTTTAGGACAAACGGAAAAGTATTACTATTAGGAAGCAAATAATCTGATTTTATTTCCTCTTCCTTGTGTTCTCTTATCTTCTCCCTTTTTTCATTTTTAAAACTAGACATAGCTTATAAGCACAGTATATTGGTTTTAAATTACTTGCACTGTTTGCATGTATTCCAGAATTCCTTCTTTGTTTGCTTAGTTTCAGGTTCTTGTCTGAAATAACGTACCTGCATAATTTTCAGGTCAGTCTTGTCTTTAGCTCCACAAAATGCCTTTCAAATGGCTTTAGTTAATAAACTTTAATGATAAATAATGTAGTGTATGAATTACTTACATATCTAGCTTTTCATAGTGTCCCTGTATTTTTCAATCTTTTTAGATGAGGTGAGGGGTTTAAGATTTATAAGCTAACCACAAAGAGTCATTCAGTTGTTAAAGAAAATAGTGCACAGAGCTGCTGTGCTCTTCTAGCTTCTTTCATTCAATTTGATTTCTCAAAAGCACACAAAAGATTTCTGTTATTGGATGATCCCATCCCTCTGAATTGAAGTGGGATCAAGTTGAGAGTGTTGGCCAATTTCTCTCCAGACCTTTAAAGTCACCAGACAGAAAGAAAAAGCTTGTTCTCTATTACTTCCTGAACTTTGAAGAAAGGCTTAAAATCTCTCCTTCTCACCATTCGTTAGAATGAGGTTGCTTGAGGACTTTAGCCAGCCCAAACATTGTATTTAAGAACAAATTGTTTATACTTCTGCCGCTTTCCTCTCCAAGGTCTTCTGGAAGTTTTGGAAAAGTTAGCATGTCTTCTTTTGAAAGTCTGTCCCAGCATATTGGAAGACATTTGTACTTGTCATTCATACCTGCCTTCTGTGAAGTGCCGGAACGGCAGGGCAAGAAAGCAGGATGGGGTTGCCTTGCTAAGACTGTTCCCCTCTTTTCTGTAAGTGTTTATGTAAATTTCTGTGTAAGCTGTTTCAGCTATTGAATGGACAAGGCTGTCTGTTGTCACTGTAAAACTCCTTCACCAGCTGAGGAGAAAGATTCTGAGATGCCTTTCTCCAGCTTCCAGCCTCTTTGCATCTTGTCTATGCTTCTGCCAGCCACAGCAGGGATCTGTGCCTGTCTCTTTTGCACACCCAAAGTTCCAATATTTCAGGCCAAGGGGAATATTTCATCAGCATCAGCACTTCCACAATAAAGTGCTCTTGTAAAGCAAATGGAGGTTTTTGGCTGAGGGTGAATTACGTTCCCCTTCTAAAGAGAACAAAGATGCACAAGAAACAGAATCATAGCTGTGAAGAATTAGGAAGTTGTACTATTTTGCTTTTTTAAAAAATGGTCAAGATAGCAACAACAGAAATCCTCCAAATACTAGCTTAATTGAATCTCCATGTCAGCTTTAAATCAAGCAACCATCAGCTTATGGAGGACATTAAAGGAGTAAAGAAATCCCCAACCACTAGTTCTGTTTATATGAACCTGCATGTTTCAGTTCCTTCCCTGGAAATACACCCAAAATGATAAGCTCCCTCCTCTCTATTTTTTAGTCTTATGGAAATTGGGAGTTGTCCTGGTTTTGGCTGGGATAGAGATGATTATCCTCTTAATAGCTGGTACAACTCTGTGTTTTGGATTTAGGGTGAGAATAATGTTGATAACACCGGGATGTTTCAGCTGTTGCTGAGCTGTGCCTGCACAGAGTCGAGGCTGTTTCTGCCCCTTACTCTGTCACCAGTAAATAGGCTGGGGGTGCACAAGGAGCTGGAAAGGGACACAACAGGGACAGCTGACCCCAGCTGATCACAGGGATATCCCATACCTTATGGCATCATGGTGAACAACAAAACTAGGTGGGACTGAGTGAGAGGCAGTGGCCCAGTGCTTGGGTACTGGCTGGGCATTGGTCAGGGCACGGTGAGCAACTGGATTATGCATCACTTGTTTTGCTTTTTTTATCATTTTTTCCCTTTCTTTTCTGTCCCATTAATCTGTCTTTATCTCAACCCACGAGTTTTACCTTTTTCTGACTCTCTTCCCCGTCCCACTGGGGTTAGTGAGTGAACAGCTCTGTAGTGTTTAGCTGCCTGGTAGGTTAAGCCACAACAGGTATGTAAGAGCAAATCCTAGTATTTCTTTTGAAACAGCTCTTTTCGCTTCATTTCAGTTAATTTACAGCAGAACTGGGCACTGCTCTTGACTGAAACCTTAGGCCATTTCCAAAACACTAATAAGTAACTTAGTTAACAACAATGAACATTCCTTGAAAATTCAGAACTGAAGCGTAATGCTAATTTCAATTAAAAAAATGAGATATTTTATTTCTGTTGTGCTCAATGAAACACTAGCTTTGCTGGCACTATGTTCATAGCAAAACTACTGTTGATGTAAATGTAGGCAGGACTTTATCCATATTTCTAATAGAGCATGTTTTCAAATGTTAGTTTAGCTTGGGCAAAAATAATCTAGAAGTTAGAGCTGTCATTAGTACCTCAAAGGTGACCCTAATATGTGTGGAAGCCTTACTGAGATCTTTGGAAAGTGGGTATTGATGACATGGTCCAGGTTGATTACATTTTAATCCATGCCCTTAACCCCAAATAAGTACCTTTTGCACAACTGTAACAACAAGAGCTTAAAGCAATTTACAGCAATGGCAAAAGACTCCGCTGGGGAACAGCATGACATCTAACTGCTTTCTGCCTCCATTCCCACAGGGCCAACTTGAAATGCCTTGGGGGAAGGACAAGCTATTCCGGCTATGCCAGCTGTTCTCCCTAGCATCATTATTCACTGGCACAACTAAGAGTAGTTCTGAAAATGCTCTGACTTGCACAAGGCATTGATGTGCATGTAGAAGCTTTCAAGAGCAGAAAAGTGGGGGATTGGGGAGAGTGGTGGAAAAATCGTCATTCTAAGGGTCACTGAGTGCTTCTCTGACACAACAGGAGTCTAGTCTTTAATGTAGCACTAAAAATTAGATGAAGAATTTTATTTCCACTCCCTTGTATCAATCATTCTTGTTTCCTGTGCAAACACAGACATTTTTGTCATTAGGCTAAAAATAAAACATTTTGAGAACTCAAACAACTGGTCTGTCTAGTTTTTTTCGTGCATGTTTTTTCTGGTAGTAGCAATAACAGGATGTGCTGACCATTTCTCAGTGTAAGAATCTAGTCTAGTCACTGATATAAACAACTTCCCCTTTAACCTTATAATTTATTCACAGCAGGCCTAATCTAAGACATTTTAAATAACAAAAATATTGATAAATAATTTGCAATTATAGACACTCTCCTGTGTTAAGTGTAATAATATCACAAATAGTGTCCTGTGGAGATAGATGTCTTTCATAGAGCTGACTAAGGTAATATTGTTATCACCCTTGCCTTTCCAAACTTAAAAGTTTAGTTAAAACTTAAAAGCCTGAGCATGGTTATGGTGCTTATTCCAGGGCACGAGCCTAGGAGGCTAAAGTGTTATGCAAAAGGCATGTCCATAGTTTGGGGTAACTAAATCCTTCCTTGCAAATTGCTTATGCTAGTAACTATAATGTATGCATATGAAGGAGAATTAAAAGAGTTTGTATGAGTTGGAGAGTCCACTGTCATTTCCCTCATTCCTCCCTTATTTCCTCTTTATTCACCGAACTCTCATCAAGTCTTTCATTGCCCTCCTCCCCTGCTGATTCAAGGAAGTGCTTTTCAATGGTGCTCTCCGAGTTAATTTTAGGGTTTAGGTCTGAATGGTCCACGTTTCTGCTTCCATCCTGATCAGGAAATACAAAGCCACAGTTCGCACTGATGCTCAGGTTTGCAAAGAACCATTTCCCCAGCACTTATTTTAAATCTTGTTCTTCTGGGAGGAAAAAACCCTTCCAGTTTGAAATCAAGCCAAATTGGTTTCCCCTTCCTGAAGTATTCCTTGTGTTTTCATACTAAAAAAAAAAGTCAGGAAAAAGTCAGGAAAACATTAATCTATGTTCAGACCTATACAGATCCTCATGTTTTGTTGAGAAAAATAATGAGATTGCAAGTAAAGTTTCTGAACCTTATCTCATATACATTAGATTCACAAAGGGAATTTTAGTTCTACTGGAAAACTTTTCCCTGAATTATAGGAATATATGTTTAAAGTGACTCATTACTATAATGAGTTATAACAGAGAGTGTGACTGTAAAGAACTGCCACTTTACTCAGCTACTCCAGCCGTCCTGTGGGCTGAGTACTCATTGCATTTGCAAGGCTTGTGCCTTTTATGTTTTACACAGGGAGTTGTAGTTAGACTATTTAAAACAGAAACTGACGTCTATGGGGAGACTGGGTATGAGACAATGTTTTATGCTGCACAAGCCAAAGGCTTGTTAAAAATTTCTTTTTCACAGGCATTACTTCCGTGCTAATGCATTAACAAACTGTGGTGAAATATTCATCATTTATAAATAAACATTACAAATGGTCCCACAGAATATATAAGGGAAGACTGAAATTGCAGCCATAGTAGGGGTTTGCCACTAGCCTGGTGCAGATACAGGTTAAGAGGGATCTTGTCGGAGCTGCAGCCCTGGGAGCCCATGTGAGGGTGCATGAGTCAACATCTGTAAACTGGCTGGCTATTGCCAGAGCATGCTCATCTGATGTCTGTAATTTTAACATGTCAGGGGTAGAAAAACCTGGATACAACTTCAGTCTGGGGGAGAAAGATGGTAGCTTTCATTCTCTGTGCTCACACCAGCTCTGTGACTGTTATCTTCCGGGACATGCTAAATTCGGCGGAGTTGTCTGAGCACAATTCTTGTAGAAAATCAGGTCTGGTGCTCTCAAGAGAGGTGAAATAGATGACTGACCTTCCATAGCTTATACCTCTTGAGGGAACAATTTAGGGAATATGGGATATGGGAGATTTATTTGGAAACCATATGGAAACATTTCTGTGTTGTTTTCATGAGTCAGGGATTAATGTAACAAAATATGATACTCCATATTTGTTGGCAGGATGGTGTTGAAATGGAGGGTTCACCTTTCTATGCATTCATTCAAAAGTATTCGGATTTTTTCTTCCAGTGCTAAAGTGTGTAGGGGACCAAATATTTACAATATAAATGGACTCTCAAAAAGCTCAGTTGAAAAGGCTGTTTTCATAAAAAAACCCAAAAAACAAAGTAAAGATTGGCCTGGAATACAGCATATGAAATGGCTTCATCATTTAGGTCGCTGCTGTCAAGCCCTACTAAAGTAATTTTTCCAGGATTCAGTTGTAACTGGTAATTCTGGTAAACAGTTGTCTTACATCCATGAAGCCTCTTTCCTTTACTGTTTTGGAATCACTGGACTGGTGTGATTTATGTCAGATTAGGTCTGATTTTCTGATCTTGCTTTGACTGGTCAGCTTGACAGGAGATTTAAGTAGAAGCTGCACTGCCGAAAGAATCCTAGGAAGAATGCAGTCTGTGGTCTCACCCAGAGCCTCTGGAAGTGCACAGTGAAAACTCACCCCCCTTTCCCACGAAAGTGTGCATCACACCGTTCCCTCTCCTGGTTTCTATGCACCACTCAAGTTCCTGAGTGAAGTGCCACAGTAGCTTTGCCTGTAGGTAAAAGCAATGTTAGTTTTCCTTGCAGAGATTGCAGCTGAGTTCACTGCAGAGATTTAATAAAGAATGATGATCTGTGAGGCTGCTTCTCTTCTTTGAGCACTTGTAAAAGATGATTAATTGTGCCCCCCAAGAAATATTTTTTTTAACATTTTCTCACCTTTCTTTTTTTCACCTGTCTCCTGAGACTATATCTGAACTTAGAATTTGTCACAAAATGTAGGTGGTAGAAATGTCTTACCTGCTGCCACATAATTGCATTATTTGGAAGAGGAAAATGGGAAAGAACTTAGATAGCAAAGAAAAATGTGTAAAAACCCATAACATAAATTGTATCAGACATTCTCTCTCTAGATTCTTCCTTTATCTTTAATACTACAGAAATTAATATAATCAGATAATATTCTCAATTACAGTTAATGAGCACAGGAGATAGACAGAAGGGCTAGTCTGGACAATGTTGCCAAAATTTCAGCTATACAGAGCCTAAAGGCCATAAGGGCCTAATTTTTCATGGAACAGAAAGAAAAGTTAATGTGATATTTGCTGAGAGTAGTGTACATGTTGATACATGCTAACCAGAAACCCTCTGGTGATAGTGGTATGAGTCTTCCAGGGAAGACAGATTAGAAAGGGGCAGATTGTTGTTATAGGGCCAGGTGGCCCCAGGCCAATGAGGACTAAATGATTAACATCCCAATTGAACCTGTACCTTGCACTTCAGCTGTAAAGTACCTGCCTTCTGCTGGAACAATGGATTCAGAATAAATAAGAGGATGCTAGAAATAGTGAAAAACTCTCAGGGGAGGGAAGAGACCCTCAAGTAAAAGGGAAAATGAGACTTATGACAGGAAAGTGTTCCCTCAAACAGTCTGAGTTACTTGGACATATCTGTGATGAACAGCTGACATTCGGGTCTGAGCCCTTCCTTCTAGAGGACTTCATGGAGAAAATCCAGGTCCTGCTGCTCTAGCCAAAAATGTAATAGCAGCTCCAAGATCCTAGAAAGCAAGGGGTTGGTTGTGACTTGGCATGGTGAGTCACAAGAGAGGAAGGTGCCAATGCTCAGACAGCATGTTGGGCATGTCAGCTGGTGAAGGAATTTGTTGGCATTGCACCCCAGCTGGTGCAGATACTTAGCCTTTTAAAATTTGATGAAGGTGCTGTAATACCTAATGTATGCTGCATCTCCAAAATTGCTTGGATCTGCCTTTTTTTTTCCTGCAAATAGCAGCACTTGCCCTAAAAGAGGATAAAAATTTCTGTTTTATTAAAGTATTTCTGACACATTGCAACCTAGGTACAACTTGAAGGATGTTGGGAATGCTTAGGGAATGAGACTCCTGAGGAGGTTATTTCAGCTAATATAATTCTCTGGGGAAGTATTCAAAATATATGTCCTAAAATAAACACCTGCTTACAAGCAATCTTTTCTACTGCTGCAGTTCTTTCACAAGAATGCTGTCTTCTAGGTTTAATCCCTTAAGACTTTAATACATTTTATTGGTGGTTGGATTTTTGTTTGTCTGTTTTTAATTCTTTCCTGTTTTCCACAGCTTTTCAAGAGCACTACCTTTTATAGCAGAAGCCAGGTGGTGTCTATTGATTGTTAACTGGTCAAAAATTAACTGAACCTATTAATTGTTCAGTCCTTGCAAGTCCTAGAAGGAACAAGCTGGCATGTTGCAAGATTGTTTTCATCCTTATCATGCTTTTGTCTGATTTCTAGTATATGCTGTAAATAAGGTAGACATTTATGTCTATTTCCCTTATGAATCATGGAAGAAAGCATGTACACTGAATGTGCTGCTATTGTTAATTTTCATGCGTTTTATTTTCTTTATTAGGGTGAGATATTAGGCTGCAATACACAGTCATTTCTCCATGTGCAGGTGGCTGTCTCTAAGTATTCAAATGTTTTTACAAGCTTTTTGATTGGGACACACTTTAATTCTAAGGCAAAAAAATACAATCCTTCAAATGTTACTTAAAAGAATCAATAATCCTTGAGTCTCCAATGATGCTGAATTTACAATCCTTCATCAAACAGATCAATGCATTTCCATCACAATGTTATTCTTACTTTACTGAGAAATTAATCATGAGTCTATCTTTTCTGAAAATTGCATAAACTGGTAAAGAAAAATCAAACTTGGCCTTTATGTTTCTTTCATTTTTGAAGGAAAGAACCTTGTAGAATTTCTGTTAAGATTTGCAATAAATGTTAAATGCTTCTGCTATAAGAGGAGCTCTAAGAAGTCTCTTTCTTTTAGAGAAACCAAGTTTCTCTAAGCCACAGAAGACTCCAAGATTATTACTGAGTGACTACAAAATCCAGTTATTTCAACTCAATTGCAGCTTTCAGGGTTTGACTTCAGCTGTGATTGCATGTTACAAATCATATGGTATGCACAATGGAAGCAGAAAAAAAAACCAGTAACAGTGAGATGGAAAAGACCTTAGAGAAGTAAATTTCTATGAACAGGTTGGTGTTCACAGTGCTGTCCAAATTAGCCTTCTAAGTGCTGCCCTTTACTGCTATGAAAAAAATAGAAAAAAACCCCAAACAACCAACATTCACTCAAAAACTTTAGTATAAACTCCCCTTATTAACCTGGCTGCCACTAACATTTCCTCCTTGGATCTCTTTGGCTCTACCCCACCAGAGCACAGCCCCTACAGCAATCATTACCAGTGAGGAATTAAGCCACAATTCAACAGGGTTCTAGCACTTATGAACATAAAAGGTCACTAAAATTGCTAATGCTTTATCTGGCCACATTAGCAAGGAAAGGAAAATGTTTTGAAGGAAAGCACTACAGTATCTAAAACTTATTCTTATACAAGAATAAGTGTATTCATAAAGGGAAAATATCTGTTAACTCATTATTTAACTCTATGGCTGAAGATCTTTAATAGAAAATGTCCTTTTTTACTAGATGTAGTATGTGTTTGATTCTGTTTTGAATTAGTCTTAACAAGTCTGGGTTTTCCCTTGCTTGTAAAATTGATAAAATGAAGCTTTATTTGTGAAAAGCAGCCACTGGGATTAATTGTTCCATTTACCTAGTCAGATATTTAAGGTTTGGTATAACTAATCTGCAGATACTTTTTTTATCTGGGAAGTTTCCTGATGTAAAATACCTCTTGCATTTTTCTTAACAAACTCCAGATAAAGAAGGATAGTTCCTTATCTATGATCCATAAAATGCTAATTCTGCCCTCTTATTTCATACAAAATTTCACTTAACTTAGTATGTAGTTTTTATACATTTATAATAATAAGTAGAAATAAGTAAAACAAGTAAGAAACTTGTAATTCTATCATTTATTATGTCTAAATTATAATCTCTAAATTATGTAGAAATTGATCAAACAAGTGAAATAAAAATATTTACTTTTGAATATTTTTAAAATTTTTTTGCTTAAGAATGACTTATGCTCAAAGAGAAGTAGAAAGGGGAAAGAGAATTGGAAGACAAAGTGATTTCTCAGGTCAGATTTTCGTTCTCTGTATAAAATGTAGGTTGAGAAATGCAGGGGATTATAATGACATGAATTAAAGGAGTCTCTCCCTCTTTCTGCTGAGCCCTATGTGTTGAAGGGACTTATTGGCTTCCTATGATGTCTAGGAGTTGCTAAATGAGTTAAAAAACTGTAAAACCTTCCACCAAACTACCTTGATTATTTGCAAGTATGAAGGAAGGATTTTGTTTGGTTGATTTCTTTGAGAGTTGGATTGAAAGATTTTGAAGGGTGACAAGCTAGTCAGCAGGGTTTGGAGTACTGAGATGATCCTTGTTAGCTGATAGAGGGTGGCAGGCATCTCTTTACTCCTTTGAACCTTCAGGGTTGATAAAGAGGTTTTAAAACATGTTATTTGTAAGAAAAATTTTTTTCATGTATCTGATTTATAAGTAGGGGATTTTCAGTATAAGGAACATAACAGAAAGTGGCTGTGTCTTCATTTGAACAAAGGACTAATATCAATGTCAAAACGATCTGCCTTTCAGCAATTTTGTTTACAAATCCATTGGGGAAAAAAAAAATCTCTGGAATCACTCAGAAAACTCTGTCCATAGTAGATTGCATGTGTATGTGTGAAACCAGCAGACTAGTCATAGGAGCTTTGTAATTAGTGATTGAATATTTATTAGTGGCAATCCAAGTAGAAACAGAGAAAAGGATGGTGTGTCCATGGTTCACCAGCAGGACAGATTGTGACTTTACAGAACATTCAGACATTTTGAGTTCTTTCTTAGATCTTAGACTTTTCTTAGATGAAGAAAACTACTGGATCCTGGGATATTTCACTGAAGGCTGCTTTTGTCAAACAAAGAAACAGGAGACGACTGACCTCTCTCTTTGCTTATAGAAAGTTTTATATTTTCTAGGATTTTATATTTAAAACACTTTATATAGCAGGCCAGGCACTAATGTTATGAAGTCACCAAGCATACATGTGCAGTGCTTCCAGTCAGCAGCAAGAGGTGGACTGGAGTTTTTCTGGAGACAAAAGCAGTCATAAAAACTGAAAATTGATCTTCCCCTCTCTCACTCCCTTTCCCTGCTAGAAAATAGAGCAGGGTCTGGTAGTTGGAGGCAGGAATGTCCAAACAAACTACTGCTAACCAGTAGAAACCACCGGAAGAAATACTGTTCTATCTGGTATCTTAGAAACCCTACATACTTCAGTCATTTAGTCACTCACTTCTTCCATCACACTCTTATCTCTCTTTTATTATGCTTTATCTTTTTCACAAGCCATTCTGGGTCTTAGTCTGTAACGTATTTACATTGGGCTAGTTTAACAAGTTAATTCTTTTTCTGCAAATACCTGCACAGTACATCTTGTCCTTCTAGTGTGAAAATACTTATAAATAAAAAATAATAAAGAAAAATATTTTTCCTTAGGAGAACATGCTAAATAGATACATAAAATTTAGGCTGCAGCCTTCTCATCTTCTTGTTAAACAAATGTATTTCATCTACAAGACAAGCAGAACCCGGGATGTGAATATCAAAACAGAATCTGACCTTTACTGGATTTCTCTGTATGACCTAAAGGAGAATTTTTTATCTCTGTGCTGAAAGCACATAAAAATGTAAACTGGAATTGGTGCTATTAATTTAGTTCTGGTGCTTGTTTCTTTGCAAGCCTACTACACTCTCCTTGAATTTTGGGGATTTTCAGAACAGATGCATGTTTTTTGCTGAAAGAAATGAGTGTGGGAGAACTGCAGTAAGCTGGGCTTGTTTCTGTTATGCTTAGAGGCCTTTTCTCTGTCACTGAGGTTAAACTGAGAGGTCCAAGTTAAAGCATCCATCTGTTAAACTTTGCATGACACAAGATGTGTTACTCTAAACTTGTGAGAAAATAAAAAAAATAAATCCTCCAGTTCTGGAACAGAAAGAATTCAAAAGTCGTCAAACAAGCAAAGTCAAAGGGAATAAACAGTTCTAGGACAGGGAAAAAAGCTGGGATGTTGTGAGTTATGGCAGTACAGGTAAGAATGGTCTTGGACAGATCTGGGTGGAACTATTTTGAGGAAATAGCAGTATCTCTCACCAATTACAGTACAGAAACAAAACTCTTTGAGGATGGACTGCTTCTGAAGTAATGAGTGAAGGGAAGGCCTGCATCAAAGTCTGAGAAAGTCCTTTTATTTTTCAAGCAGTGTGTATGAGCTATTTATTTTATAGATCTTTCAAGGTATTGCTCTGATGAGTTGGGAAGGACTGACTGGTGAGATTGACTTTGCTGGACCTTGGTGAACTCCTACCCTGGGATTCAGCTGTGAATCTCCCTCCACCATCTCAAGAGCATGCCTAATTTACACAATCTATCTCCTTCTGTACAACTTCCACTGTAGTCAATGGGAGTTGTGTGCCTGAAGCCAAGGGCAGAATTTGGCTCAGAGAGAGTATAACAGCTCCAGTGCTTTGCCAAATGAAATACATTTAGAGTCTGACATGCACAGTTGGATGCAGTAAGTAAAAAATCAGTTTAACTGGATACAAGGCTTCACTGACTAGTGCTACTTCCCTCTTATCATTGTTAAAAGATGTGCTTTATAGGAAAAACTGTGCTAGTTCAAGCCAGAGGCTTATCTTTACCTACTGTTCATAGAGTGATGCTTTATGTACCTCCTTAGTTTCCCATGCTGTGTGGCTAAGGACTTTCTGTGTCAGAAGCCACATTTTTTATTTAGTTCTGCATCAATTATAATAAAAGTTGTGCAAAGTTTAATTGATTTCTTTGTCACAGTTATTCAAAACAGTTCTTTTTTAATTCATCCCAAACCATTTTCTCAAATGCAGCAGCAGTAGTAACACAGTTGACTGATAAGATCTAAACCTCATTTAAAGCAGTCATTCAGCTTGTCTAGTCACTTCTAAACAACAAGTATTTTACTGCTAAGTCCCAGTATCTCAGTTCACCAGGGTCAGGAACATGAGTTCTATTGTGGCTTTTTCTTGTGAGTTCTCATAAAAAGCCATTCTGAACTACATGCAAGTGACTGTCTTGTAGAAGTAGCCTTTTAGTCTTTATTGATATTATATATAGGTAATTCCTATGGGTTCATTTCTTCTTGTAGTTACAAAGTTTAATTCACAGAATTGCACATATGGTCAAGAACTCAGCTGTTCAGAGACTTTTACAGGAGTCTTCCATGGGAACCATTAGTTGCAGCTGTTTGTTCTTCCCTAAAAACACAGTGGCTTACTGCTATTTCCATAAACAAATAACTGTAGAAAAAAAAAATACTGTGCTTTTCACTGGTAACTGCATATCCCTGAAGTGATCTTCATTTGTTCTGTGTTGTGTTTTTTGAGGCTTTTCTTTTTGGTTTTGATTTTCTTCAGTGATGTTTCTGCTTCTTTTCCTTAGTGGTTTTTATCTTTGCTTTTAAATTTACAGTTCTCTCCTCTGGTGAGAACATACAAGTGAGGAAATCTCTTTGCTAGAAATCATTTTCATAGAAATTATTGATTCGTTCAGCCTCCCTAGAACAGCCAGTCTTCACAACAGTAAGGAATCTGGTCTCTCTGACATGGTAAAGTTCAAGACTTGTATCAGTTGTTTCCTTTAAAGCAACAAGGCAGAAAACCTTGATTTTGGATTATGTGATAGTCTACAATACTTCTGTGCAGTGCAGCATACATGACCAGATTATTTTTCTTTAAAATTATGTCAGGGTTTTGTGCAATATTCCCAGGAAGTACTTATTTTCTAGCTAGATATTTCAAGAATGGAACTGTCAAAATTCTATAGATGCAGAAGAGATTGATATAAAAAATCAAGGTGAAAATGTTTTGGTTAAAACAATGAAAGATGTTTGGGATTCTTTTCCCCCTCATGTGGATTTTAATAACTGCTGTTTGTTGTTAATTACAGAACATACTGCATCTTCTAATAAACATGCCAAAAGAGAATGAAGTTAATTTGTTATATTCCCCTTTGGATATGGTTCCCATATACACAATATTTAGACTAAATCCTGTGACTACCTTTTTCCAATTGGTATCTTAGGGAGGCAGGTTCTCAGCAATCTGAACGATGAGAGGGTGGGGGGGGAAATCCCTGATCATGCTCGTTAAATAAAATGCCACACTCTACATGTCTGTGAAGCTAGGTGCCTTGAATAGACCAAAGATACCTAACTCATATGCATTCCTTTTAGCAATTAAATCTTAGTACTTGATGCTGAAAGCCAGCTTTTATGTGTGAACTTAGCTTTCAGCATGTGAGAAACTTTGCAGAGCCTAAAAGGAGAGAGAGGACAGCCCCAGTAAGATGAGGACATTATGTCAGGTAGTGACTATCACCTAGCAGGATCTTAAAACATTATATGCAGTATCTGAAATATTTCCATATAAGATTGCATTATTAGGTGTGCAACTATTAGTTAGATGTGCCGCAGCTGGTACCTTATTCCTTATTCACATTTGCAGAATCTGTACATGTAATAAAGGGGAAGCCACATATATGGAATAGACAAAGAAGTAATCAAAAGCCTGTGTTTGAATAATTAAACAGCATGAAGTTATTGCAGTCCAAGAATATTTTAATTAATCAGAACTAATTAAAAAAACTTAAATAAAATAGAATTAATTTTACATAAGTTTCAGTGTTTCTTAATGGAATAAATCTCTTGTGTGAAATATTTAGGTAATGACTATCATAAAGGAGACAGATTTAGAGCATAATAATGTGTTCTAAAAGAGTCTGCTTTTCTGTGTCAGTTAGAAGGAAGATGTCATTAGACTTGACGGTGTATTCATTGTGCCTAATACTCAGCTGTAGAAGAGTGTGTACAAAAATACTTCCATAGTATTTTTCACCCTGCCCATACACCCACTCCATCACTGTGGTTGTCCCCAAAATATTTTATAGAGTTTATTCTCTCACTGTTCTTAATTTTTTTTTCTTTCTCATTTTTCAACATGCTGAATACATCAGAAAAAGGCTGAACTGATGGAAAAAATGTGGGATAGACATCTAAGAGACATCTATTACTTTTGTAAATTTTACCCATGGCCACCCACAGAACAGGTTGGCTTTTTTTTTTTTTTTAATTCTTCTTTCTGTCTTCTGACATATTTCCAATTTTATGACTGTTTGAAATACCAGAATTCCTGTAAGTCAGTAAAGTTAGGAAATATCGGCTAAAGCTTTGATATGTTCATTTTCCAGAGTTATTACAGTACCTGAGTGATGTGAGAACATTGTGATCCTCTGTTGCTCATTATGTCTATGTACCTGCATTTAAGAAGATTTGCTAAAAATACCATAAAGTTCATTATGTACTACAATGGCTAACTAGTCTCATTAATTTTGAAAATGCATGCAATTTAAATTAGTATTGAATACACACTAATGCATGGAAAGGTCTGATTGCATAGCGAAGGAACAGATGGTCTTTGCCTTGAGGAGTTTACCACCTGAAAATACAAAAGCTGTGTGGGGAGAGGGTGTAGACACAGAAATGAAGGGCTCACCACACAGGAGAGTGGGGATGAGAAGGGTTGAGTCATAGCGAAGGAATGAGCAACAGCCTGTCAGGAAACACCCTGTGAGTTCCAAACATTTTTATTTTGTTTGATAGGGGTTTGGGTAGGTGGAGATCAGTTAAACAGGACAAAGTAAAGGCAGGGAAAGAGAGGCAAGGGCATTTCAGGATGTGGAGAAGAGAGGGGGGAGCAGGCATGCGACAAAGAGGAGGGTAGAGATAGGGAGAGATGTGGGGGCGAGATGGATTGCAACAATCAGCAGTGGGAAAGGATAATTAAAAATCATGGGTGTCTGTCAGACGTTAAGCCTCTTTTACCTTTGCTATGTCAGCTTCATTGTCAGACTGGATCCTCCCTGTAGTCTCTTCCTCATTCCAGGCTGCTCCTGTCATTGTTTAACACAGTTGTGCATGAACTGTGCGTTCAGACTGAAGCCATAAAATTATACAGTGCACTTAATTGAAAGATTGAAAAATTACTTTACAGCGACAGACTACACAATGGTTGACACTTAGGGACTGATCTTCGGCTACTGTACTCAGTGAGTGTAATTTAATGTTGTAACTTTCAAGTATGAAACCAGTGATTTTTTCTTTGGCAAAGGGAAATTGTTCTTACACCACATTAACTTTTAGGGTTGGAAAGGGAACTTCTGCCTTAACCTATCCATCTTAAAGATTCAGATAGCTAATAGTATTTCTCACTTATGCTTGAGAAGGCCTGACTCTCAAAAATTGTCTGTGTGTGTGTATATTTCCTTAGGTCGGGTGAGCTATTAAATTTCCTTAATATGGAAATGTTTTGCTTATATGCTGAGAATTTTTATGTTACTTTCAAAAATGATAGCAGATTAATGGTAAATAAATATTCTGATCAGAAATCCTAGGTCAGCTCAAAGTCTTTTGTCACTGCTACCCTTCCTTTCTCAGGGAAACAAAACCCAATTAGGATCCAATTTTGTCTGTCTCTCTCCTTACTCGCTTCAACTTGTTTGAAAGGAGAAGCATGTTTTTCTGAAAAGCTACATTAAACCAGAAGACTTTGAAAGGAGATGCTCTGTGTTCCCTAATTTCTTTGGTAAAACATGGTGAAAACAGCAAAGTAGATCCAAACAGCATCTAAATATTTTGAATAGTGGCACATATAATGGCTGAGCCTTATAGGCTGCATGCCTGTTTATTGAAGTTCAGTTACTGGCTGCCAGAATTACACTCATGGGACCCCAATATCTGCAATCCATAATCTTATTTTCCAGTCAAAATTCAGAAAAAAACCCACCCAAAAAATAGAGGAAACCCAAACAAACCACTCTCTGTATGAAGCCAAGGCTTTTTTGCAATTCAGTAAATTCAACCCTTCTATCCATAAGCTTGGCATTTGCATTGTCAGCACTTACTCTTTTAAGGGGAATTAGAAAAACAAAACATCAATGGAAAATCAAGCTGATTTCAATATTGTTCAACAAAGCAGGAATCAGCTGACACTGTAGGAACTTCTTATCCCATTTTCTCTGAACAGCAGGGTAGGAGCACTTTTAGTATTAAGATATTTCATTTTTTCTAAAAATTACACTGAAGACTGCAGTTTGGTGTCATTTACAAATACTTGAATGTCATTATTGTTTCCATACAATATGGAGACAGAACCCACTCGAATTCCTGACTTATTGAATATTCTTACTGCCAGACTCTCACTTTCAGTATGTAGTGTCAGACTTGCATCTTTTGATCACATAGGCTGAATCTCTCACATTAGAATAAATATTTTTTTTATTTACTTTTCAAACAGCTTCTCTCATGGAAGTGCAGATAATGGCACACTATTTGCAGTCTCTCTTCAGTAACACTTTGTTCAAACTAACACCTCTACCCAGAGCTCATTAAAGCAGCACTTACACGCCTTCAATACAAAGGGAATAATTTCAGGATGAGTACTGGGTGTCTGATCTTCTCTATCCCTTTTTTCGCCCCTGCTCTAGGCAGTGCATGAGTGAACTTATTCCTGAAATACTGTAACAAGAAATGGCTTCTTCCACTCTCTTATTAAACTGTCATAAAACATATCTGAGAACCAGATATTCCACTGCAGCATACTAGGAAATTTAGGAGATCATATAGAAATTCTCTCAATAAAAAATTGAAAATGTTCATCTTCCACTGACCTACAAACCAGTCTTCTCTTTATTTTTTCTGGATCTTCATTTTTATGTACAGATCCTTGAATGAAGGGTCCTGGAGGGATGAGACTGGCATAAGCTATAGAAGCAGATACACCTCCTTTGCATGTGAAAAACAGTTAAGTAACCACAGCAGTGTCTGTATTCTCCTGACTAATCATTCTGGCTTGCCTCCTGTGTTAAATAATACTTCAAGGGGAAAAACCTGGGAACTTAAATGTCCCATCCTCTTGTAGTTCCCAGTGAAGTGAGTGCTCTGTCTATGCTTAGATTGGTAGGTTTGCCTGACTGCCATGACAGGATTCCTTTCTAACTGAGCTAGGAGAAAAGCCCAGCCTAGTATTTATCTGGGTCTCTCTATATGTGAGAGAAATCAAGCTCCTTCCTTCTGCTAGAAAGCATCATGAAAGACAGCAGTGAACAATGCTAAGTCACTCACAGACCTGCATTTTTCATACACGTTATTATTTGTGTTTGTTATTGCAATAGAATCTTGAAGGTCCATCCAAGAGTTGCCAACAGGTCAAGAATCATTGTATGGCTTGTCACAGACAGCCATAACAAAAAAAAAAGGCTTATACCCTGAAGAACTTACATTTAAAAGACATGACAAATACTGAGGAGATGATTGGGATGTGAAGCCAAGAAAGTTATCAAAAATACTTGCTGCACATCACAAATCTGTGGCAAAGTCATGAGTAGCCCACTGTTACAGCACGCTGACCTGTGTTTAATCATAAAATGACTTTTTTCACTGTTCAAGATTTAAAGCTATGGCACCAAAATCTATTGCAACACCTATTACTTGGATGGCCATGTGCCTCCTAGAATTTACAGTTGCTGTTTGGATCTGATCCAAACTGGTGTTAGATACCACCACAGATGAGCATTGCAGTGGACACCTTATCGCCACCTAAAAGGACATCAGGTGCCATTTGGAACCATGAGGTGGATACCTAAGTTCCACATTAAAAAGTGAGAAGCAAAGAGCAGAGATTAATGTCCATTTTCTCCTTAGGAGGATGTATCAAGTGGAAACCCTTAGGGGTCTCTCCTAGATCATGTATCTTTCAACATAGCCATAATTATCTGGACAGAGAACAACTAACAGAAAAATGGAACTTGCTAGGCATCCTAAATTATTTAAACACAACAAGAAAAAGAAAATTTTTCTCTGTGTAGAAGTACTGAGTACACTGAATAATGGGCAATTGAATAGCAAGTCAAAAACAATACAGTAAAGTTGAAAATGGTATAGGGAAGGATGACAGCAATGATTAAAGGCACGGAATGACTTCAATACAACACATAACTAAATAGATTAGGATTCTTCAGTATGAGAAATTGTTTAAGTGGGATATGAATGATTTCTGGAAAAAATGAATGGCACAGAAAACTTGTGTTAGAAATTATTTGATGTTTCTCCTAATGCAAGAACTAGGGGAAAACAAATAAAACTGGCAGGGGTTAGGCTGAAAATGAATAAAAAGAGATATTATCTCGATGGTAGACAAGCTGTACGACTCGGCACCTTAAATTATTGTGGATTGAAAGATTGCCTGGTTTCAGAAAAGTGATTAGAGACGTGGAAAAAAATACCTATAGTATTCAATGTGAAGTTATGGACTGGCTCAGGAAGGCTGTGTTTTGCAAGTTTATGGAGGAAGAGAAAGTCAATAAGGGGACTATAACTGTATTCTAGTCCCGTTCTCTAGGCACCTGCTGTTGGCCACAGCCGAATACGATATTGCAATATGTGGGTTTTTTTGCCTGCCCCTTTACAGCTGTTTTTAGGATATTATATGCAATGAATGGGCACAATTAGGTCTGTCAGTATAACTGATAACAGGTAACATGCTGAGTAGGAAGCCATCTAAGCCAGCCATATACACCCTGAGAACAGGTCTGTCACAGCAGTAAAAGTCCCATTTGACCTCAGCAGCAGCACAGTGTTTGAGTGTGCAGTGGTGCTTTCACTGGATGATGATGGACCTTAAGCAGGAAACACTCAGCACCAAACAGGGTCAGGCCTCAAAGCATAATTAGGTAGGAAGCTCTTATCAGATAATCTTTTGCGTTGAATAGATTGCAAAATCTCACTCAGGCAATTTGGCTGCTTTTATCTCACCAAGCAGCAAAGCAAGGACAAAGGCAGGATCAGCTCTGCGGTAGGGTTCTGCAGAGTTCATTCTTGCATCGTGTGGCTCAGAAAATGAGCTTAGTCTCGTTGGAGTCGAGTCTGATTTGTGATCAGGCTGATTGTCCTGGACTGGAAGTGTTGCATGAGCAGGTTTTGGAATAGGTAACACAGGCCCTTTAGGGATCTTCTGTGGTGTGTAGCCCCCTTGAGAGCAATTGGATTCTCTTCATCTGTCACATTAACATTGCAGATTTGAAATTAAAATAATAATAAATAAAAAAACCTCAGGCTTGATTTAAAATTAGAAAGAAATAAAAAAAAAATAGTTCTACTTCATTAAATGACCTTGTAATATATTTGGCAACTTTGACAGGAAGTTTGCAGGATGAAAAAAAAAAAAGGAAGAAAGGAAGAAAGAAAAATCCGGTGAAGTTTATGAGTGTTTTTACAAATCGTTATTCTCTCCCCTCCAAATCTCTGGCATCACAGGTAGAGCATTGCGCAGCTGGTATCTTGACTTACCATTCGCTCTCAGGCTCTGCAGGGAGTGTCAGACCATCAGCGTTGATGTTCAGAGCAAAGCTGTGAAAACAAACCGCAGCAGATTAGCTGGGCTGATGACCAGGTTATTTAGAGCTAACCACTTTGTGTGCCCTTACATCTCAACCAAACAATTACCCTTTTCCATCCTTTTATTTGTGCATGCACTTATCAAGAAAAACAGTGCTTGCAAGGGGACATTTTATTAAATAGGTGATTCATTTAAGAAGTGTTTCTTTGACTCTAGGATGCCAATATATTTTGCTCTTTAATTAAGAAGGTAAACAACACAAAAGACAAATATCAAAATGCTAGTTATCGGAAATACTTGATTATCTGAAAGAGACATTAAAGGCAGCTGGAGAAATGTTGGAGCCTGATCCTGTCATTTTGAACAATTCTCCTTATACTAGTAGCTTGGTTGTTTACCTTACGGTCACTCACAAAGTGAGTGCCATTTTGTGAAAAGTAGAATTGTTGTATAGCCTTGAAAATTAAAATATAAAAATGATGAGATAGACACTTCAAAGCTGAAATTTCTTTGCTTATTTTTTCTCACCTTTCAGAAATGTTTAAAAATGATTTGTCAACTTGATTTGCCCCCTTTTTATAACTTAATGTGTTTGTGGTTAGAAGTAATGGCAGATGAATGAAGTAGAGCAGTCATTTCTAAGGTGAAATCACAGGGAATTAAAGAAAAATTGTTACACAGCTTTTTATTAAATGTACCAGAGATCATGTTCCCTTAAAAGAAAACACTATGCTATGTGATTTGAAAATCACTTTCTTTTTTTTTTTTTTGACATTTTAGAACTAGAGCACTTTCTAAAGGGTTGTCATTTGTTCTTAAGTATTGAGACTTAGCATCAACTTTTTATTTAGTGCAGCAGTAGAAAACATTGAACTTGTCCTGGCTTTGTTGTGAATGAGTAGATGCTGTCAAGTTACTAATGCTTCAAGAAATTCACTGAGTTATTTATTCTGTTTTTGTTGTTTTAAGGCTTATGTTCTTTACAGTTTTTCCTCTGGGGTTTCTGTCAAATTGTATACAGACAGTACTTGTTCATAACTATCCATGGGAAGCCCTGGTTTATAATATTATCAACTGCTCTCAGGAACAGTGTGATTTGCTGTTACCACACATATATATCTGCTCCATATATTTGTGACAAGCCATACCCAAGATTAACAATTTGCATCTTGTCCAAGTGATTGATTTCAAGCTGACTTGAAGAATGGAGAAGAAAAAAAATCCTATCATGTACATATCTCAAACTTTGGACAAGATGGTAGGTTTGTTTTCTCTGTGGAGAAAAATTGGCAAATGATCCACAAGAGATGTGTACCAGCACTAGAGATCCAATTTTATCTTTTCCCCATTTTGAAGCCTTAATTTTAATCTTTTGAACAGAGTATACAAACAGGAAGGAGAGATTACCACAAGAAGATAGATGTTAAAGAGATGTATTGAAATCCATTCCTAGGCTGCATAAACATAACTGTGGTTAATTCCTCCATTTTTAGACATTCTTCACTCAAGTTATTTTTACGTATCAAATTCACACTTCATACCTTTAAAGAAAGGTTGAATAAAAGACTCTTGCTCAAGGCTATCTTAATGAACCTGAGATGCAAAGTCTAATTTTGAAAGATAGATACTTTGACAGCAATTTCAAAGCCAATCCCTTACACACAGTCTTAGCTCAAAGCAAATGCTCCAGGAATAACTTGTTTATTGTTTATATAAAAGCTCACTTCAAACTATTACTCCTGGGGTGGAGACCAGCTGGAGTAAGCAAAGCATACATTTGTTTTCTTTCTTTCCAATAAGATTATCTCAAAGACACTTCTCTCTTTCTCCTCCTTTGCCCTTTACTCATAAAACAAAACTAAGCACATCTGTTTGGGAGCAGGAAAGGTGAAAGCTCATCTTTATGCAAATCTGTACCTTTTCATTAAACTAATTAACTTAAATCAGTGGTAAACTCATGTAGACAGTCTCAGCTAGCTTTGAACCGTCTGATTTGCACTCTCTTTACCTAACTGGAACAAGTGTATCTGTGCAGCTTCTTACTCCTCTTTAAGAAAGAAGGTCTAAAACCATTAGCAAACCTCGAGCATTTTAACACTCAAAGAGAACTAGCACACTCCATTTTCTCACTGTGTTCATTTATCACACACTAAAAGTCTGCCAAATGAGTGGGGGAAGGTTTGATTGCTTTTAGGGTCTGCTGCAGCAGAGCTATCTCAGGTCACACAAATCCCAGTATGGAAAGACTGTGAAGTCCACGGCTTTTAAGTGGTAAATTTGCTAAATATTAGGGTATAGTTTAAATTTCAGCTTTAGCACAAGTAAATTTCATTAATTTTCTCTGGCTTTATGATTAGAAATTATATTACTAGATGGTTTTAGGAACTCTTTCCTTCTCCCCAGCTCTACTGGAGAATGTATCACAAATGCAGCAACCCTACCAAAGCTAAATGCGCACTCCAAGTATTCTGGATGGTGTCTGGGGCACCAGCGCACTGCTAGCTGAAGAAATAATCCCTCCCCACACAATGGAGACTTTCCTCTTTCCCTGCAGTTGGCCTAAAAAGAATAATATTATAGAGATGAAAAAGATTTCCCTCTGTCAGCTCCTTATTTTGGGCTGCATGGAAGCAAGTCTGTTTTCTGGGAAACACAGAGGGACATTCAGTCTATGGCTCATGCACCCCAGCCAGCCATGCCTCCTGATTCTTCATGAGCAGGCAATGGTCCAGAAATACAGCTTTTGACTGCCATCTTTTCAGGAGCCTTATGGTGTCCCCTCCATCATTTTAGACTGAGGCTTTTTATACTGTAAAATTCACGGACTGCTTTCTTTCTCTACATTAGGCTAGAGTCTTCAGAAAGCCTTCACATTAAAGCACTAGGACTTTAAGGACATTTTTTTTGAGAAATGTTTGACTTTCTCTGATGCTCAGACTGATTGTCTCATCAAGAGATGAACTGTATGATTGCTTATGCTCTCTCATAAGAGCAGGAGATCTGGTTTCCTAGCTGGGCATGTTTTTTACTTCTGCTCAAGGGGCAGTCTTAACATGTCACCTCTCCCCATAGCCTTTCTTGTATGAAACATGAGAAAATTATCAAATCCCTATGACACACTGCCCTGGAAGTGGCAACTTCTAAGTTATGAAGATAGGGAGAGGTGCTTAGTTTCTGCCTATTTATTATGAGAAGCAAAATAAAAATCTATTGATGTGTAACATTCAGTGCCAAGGTTCCACAAAATCTTGAATGGAACTTTTGTCCTCAAGCAGCTTTGCACATGACCAGTCTCTTAACAGTGTTGAAGCCTTTCTGACACCTGTGTCTGTTTGGGCTCTTGCAATTACACCAAAGATTGACTGAGATGACTACGTGCACAAGCCAACTCAAAGGTCTATGAAACACTGTCTCTCTGGAAACACCTGTGATTTCTCCAAAATCAGGGAAAAACGTGTGGATTGTACCAAACTGGGTAGGACAATCTGTTTTTTCAGCCCTGAGAGAAGAACTTGGAGCAGGGGATCAAGAAAGCAGGCTGACATGGACTAAGGACATCAACGTAAGTGAAATAAAGGGCATGTAAAAGAGAGATGAAACAAATAGTGCTAAGAGCTGCTATCAGAGAGGATTGGGGGGAAAAATGAGTGTGTATCCTGATTGCAGGCATTTCACTGTCTTACAGGTGGCAGATTTGTGTGACTGAGGAATCATCAGAGCATTGTGAGGTATATCCCAGGAGGCAAACATGGATAAACACAATAGAGACCTCGGCTCATTCTGAAAGAAACTTAAAAAAGCCAGACCAGGCAAGACTTCCTGAATCCTCAACATTTGTAAAGGACCTCTAAGTACTTCTGCAGGGTTGTGGCAGTGGTAGGAGCCTGGCCTGAAGAGGACAAGGGCATCCTTCTCTTAATTCCTGTGTGGAAAATGTTCATGCTTTAAACCTGGAAAGACATTTTGCAAGTAAGGTGGCGTACGTTTGCCTTTCTGAGGCAGAGCTGTGCCTTGGGGAGCAAAAATATGTGCGTATGGGAACACTTGTGTCAAGCTGGCTAGAGTCATTATAGCTCTGTGATGCCTATCTCTAAACACTTCTGGATTGTGTCAAACACTAATGAAAAAAGATAAAATAGTCTGCCTGAGAAACACATGAGAGACTGCTTGCAGTTTTGACTGAATTTTGGTGATGGTTATAGAGACATGTTTAGAAAGAAGATGAGTACAATAGAAAGAACAAATGTAGTTCTGGAAATTGCAATTCAAACCAGACCAAGATTCAACTTTGACATAGGAGACATGCAATTCTGCTGTAATGAGGACATTAAGTCAATAAAGAGTGCATTCTCTCAAAGTCAGAGGACTACAACACAAACCTGTTTAGAATGACCGTTAAATTGTGGTACGCTTCACAAAGAAATAGATGTGAATGTTTCAGAAAGCAATCATCAAGCACCTTGTTGTTTGCCAAGAAAAATAGGCAATTATGAACATTATGTCCAACTATGCATCATATCGGCTCCAATCAAAACCATTTAAATCCAGTCAAGCATTGCTTTCACACATAAAACCCTACCCAATGCTTGATTATACCTCAGCACACCAGGTATGTAGCCTAGGATGTTGGCCAATAACAATATTCCATTGTCTAGGAATTTTAATCCATGCATCTATATTTACAAATGTCATAAATTTGATTGCAAAAGATTGCGATTATCAAGCCCTTGCTGTTTTCACTTTTCTGTCCAAATCTGCTACAAAGACTTTGAAATCAAAAGCAAACAAATAAACAAAGTCTGATAAAAAGGGGCACTATCAAGCTTTTAAGTGGAAAAACTGGACACAGAAAATGACTTAGCTTTTCTACAGTTCTTTAGCCCTCCCCAGGTGATGCTGCCTCTCAGCAGAGTAAAATTACTATATGGAGAAAATGGCTTAGACTGCACATACCCAGACTGAGGAAAAAATTGCTTCAATATAGATATATTAAAAACAAACAAAAAAAGCCTTACAGGCACTTTTGTGGTCTCACAGAAACAATGAATTCTATTCCTCCTACTGCTCTGCTGAGGTAACTAATTAGCTTTATTTTCCCCTTACAAAAGCCCTTTATATTGGAGACTTATTCTAAAAATGTGTCACTTGCTGGTATGCAAGCACCAGGTCATCTCAGCAAGTGTCAGTAGCACTGGGAGTCTTAGCATAGTAGAGTGACCCGTGTTTTAACATTATGTCAATTTGACCTGCTGTGAGCATGCTATTGAATTTACAACACTGACAGACTAATTGAAGTAGGGCTCTCCACATTTACAGGAACTGGAACTGAGTCACTATTAGTAAACCCAGGAATTTTCTTCCTAAGACAGCTGCTCAGGGATTTGTCTTTGTGGGTCTATGCTGCTCAGCCATCCACTGGATGAGTACTTCCTTTCACCTTCTTCATCCTAATTTGCTTTTTTTTTTTTTTTTTTTCCCCTAGCACAGCTTTCAGTGAGAGACACTTGCCTGGTTTCATAATAAAAATGATGGCTAAAATATCTCTGTCAGAAATCGCTTTCCAAGAGCAATGTTGCTGTCAAACACTCCAGACAAACTATGTGGTTAAATGCTTAACTCTCAAGTACAATGGCCACAGCTTAACCGAAAGTGCGATCTTATCACTGGTATTAAAAATGGCACGTACAATCTTAAATAGGAAAACAGAGGCATCAAATAGCTTTGGTCTGTCACTTCATGACCAGACATTCCAGGAATCTTTGAGAGACCCTCACCCAGTGAAAAGACATGTACAGTAGCTGACAAAAAAGTATTTTTTCAGATATTATCAAGGGTGAATCTGCACTGAGGTAGATTTCATTTTATTGCAGCCAGTTTTGGAATGTACCTGCCAGAAAGAGGAATGCTTCGTTCATTTAGCCTGATTTATCATTACAAGAACTAACAGAGCTCCTTCATAAACTACTGGAGCTCAGCTCTGGCACAAGTCCAGCAAAGTTGCACAACTTAACACCAAAAGGATATAATGCTTCTATTTACCCTTCAAATAAGGCCCTCCATTTTCCACATTGTACAAGAATTCATGGATTGATTCTGACAATATATAGGGACAAAAGATATTTCTTTTTCCCAGAATATTTTGAAAGACAGCCATGACACCAAAAGTTCAGGTAGGTACCTTAGATGCATTATAGACCCTAAACTGAATTCCTTGGAAGGGGCGGTAGGCACCTAAATACCTTTGCAGTGTGCTGGCAGTAGACAGCTGTGTTCTTAGGCAGAGATTTAGGCATGAGCCACTCCCTCCTCACGCCCACCTGCTGAATGACTTACACCTCCACCTAATTTAAATGAATGCTATCTTTTTTTCCCCTTAGGGCCCAAGAGAATTTCCCTGGCTGTTTGCCTTGTGTAGTTCTGCCTTTAAACATCTGTGGTCTAGCCACTTTCTCCAAGACCCTTCCACTGTGGGCGCAGGGTAAATTCCTATCAAATTGGGACCAAGTTTAAATAGACACCACTGACCATCTTTCACATGCTCTTTTGTACATTGTGCACGAGTGCAAGGGGAATGTTCATGTTGTGCAAACAGTGATAATGTAATCCATGCATCAGTGCTCCATGATTTTCTTGCGCTTAGCCTTGGTTCTCTCTCTGTGCTTGAGTCTAGCAACCTCACTATTTTTCTCCTTATCTTGATTCAGTAACTGAGAGTTTGCATTCAGAAAGATATTAAGGTACCTAAATTTAAAGTTGCCTAAATTATTTTAACAGGAATTAAGAGATGGATTTGACTATGTTTGTAGATGTGAGTGTTGGTGAATGGTTAATGGCCATCTCAGTTTGTGAAAAAAAAAAAAAAAAGATTTATGAGAGTAGATTTTTGGCCAACATGAGAAACTGCTACAAGTGCAGTGAAAATCCTAACATTAATGCACAGGCATTAATCTGATTTCACTTTTCAGTGTTGATATCTATTCATAAATATATTAGATGATCAGCAAATCAAATTCTGAATATTATTTTAGCTCAGAGCACAAACTAAGCACAACATGAAAAATGAACCTTGAGTGCTTTTTACTTGAACTTTGTATGTAACCATATTAAGATGCTGAATATTTCAAAGGCTGAAAGTATTTATAGCTTTTGACTTTTAACCATATTATATCCTTTGCCTTATTTCTTGTCCTCAGCAAATGTCAAGTGGGTGTTGTGTGGAACTGAGAGAGACCAATCTCAAGAGAACATCCGCCTTCAATAAGTGGAACTCCAGATTACACAAAGCTGCAGGCATAAAAGCAGCTGCAAAGGCAAGTTCACTCTGAAAATGAAACAATTTTCTCTAGAAAAATGAACATGAAAGTTAAAGTAAGGACTTAACTAAAATCATCATGCTGTTAGAAAATATTCTTTATATCTAACAGTATTTGCAGTCCAATTAAATCTGTGATGCGGGATTTAGTTTCAAAACTTTCTATTTCCTTTTCCTGGATTTGGCATATTTATATTAAAAAGCTAGTTCAAATATGCACTCTACTCCTGAGAATTATGGTCTACCAAGCAAGTTTGAATTTCTGAGAATTACGATCCACTGTATAAGCTTGAATTTCTTTGTAAATTCAAGTCATTCTTTTAAAAAGAGTATATAAATGCTCTAAGCAGGATGCTTTTCAGCGATGTAACTCAATGCCAAGGGGCTGGAGTATCTGCCTTATCTCATAGTAAAAGAGCCCAGAACCAGGGCTTGCTTTGTAATGTATGTACAGAGTGCAGCGTGCAGGTGATGACTTGAGGTGTGAAAGCTTGTATTATGAAACCTGCACCCACACATTCTGAAAACTCTGCCAGCTTTGTCATAAAGGTTAGCTAAAGTTGTGAACCTTTCAAATAAACTTATGGCTAATTTTGAGAGGATATTGACTGATTTATGGTCATATATATCTAACATGCCAAGGTTCAGGATTTTTTCTTACTGTGCTACACTTGGAGCTATTTTGGTTTATTTAAGTCTGGAGTTCAAACTGAGTTTCATGAGAGACAATCCCTAGAAACTAAACCCAAGAAGACCGATAAAAATCTGAAGATGGAACTGCTGAGTTTCAGAGAGGTCTGGATGCAGCAAAGCCTCCTTTTCATCCCTTTTGCAATCCTGCAGTCCTCTTTGAGAATAAAACTGAGGTGTATTTAAGGGAGTTTTGGCTGAGCAGAATGATTGAACTTTGAGAAAGGCAGAACAAGCAAACAAATCCATTTTGTCAAGAGGCTATGCGAGATAGCTGTATACCCTCTACATCACGTAGTGAGATAAAGTTTCTGCCTAATTTCCCATGGCACAGTTCTGTAGAAAACTCAGGACATGGTACATCCTTGGAGCGAGGAAATGGAAACAGCACGTCTAGGACATGCATACGTCCTGTCTAAGCTTGACTTCCACAGCAAACAAAACACAGGTCTACAGCTGAAATGAGCAGCAGGCGCAGCACTGGCATCAATTGACAGTGTCTCCTCTGGGTTTTGGTGTAACTCCATGCTTGCTTTGGGCTTGGCCAAGGCAGGTGGAAGCAGACAGAAGATCTGCACGGCCACACAGATGCACTGAGAGATGTCCCATTTTGCTAGCCTTGTGTCTCTCATGTTAGTCTGTGTCGCTCCTGTGAGAGGTGAACCAGGGCCTCTGTGAAGCTTCTCCCATACAGAGGCAGCAGAAAGTCAGAGCCTCCATCAAGGGGCAGTACAAAGCAACTTGGGCTCTTCCACAGGAAGGGGAGGGAGAACAGAGAACTCCTTCCTCTTCTGTTCCAACACCCTCCTGGCCTTTCGAGGTATTGTGTCTGGGCCTCCTGAAAAATGCTGAAAAATGCAAAATCTGAAAAGGTTTTGCAGCTTGACATAGGGTTTTTTTGGCTTCCACTCTGAATTGCCCTCTGGAAGAATCTGGCAATGTCCCATAATGATATGATAAACCCAGGGAGACCTGTGTTTCTACCTAAGTATGTTAGTAACACGAGGAGTGGTCTCACTATCCTGCATTACTTAACCAGTTACATAGCTTTGCATAATTATGTTTCACTTAAGTAGATTAAACAGATAATAATGACCTTGGAGTCATGTATTAAATCCAGATTTAATACATGACTTCAGATTAAATCCCAGCCTCATGTCCTGTACTGTCATCAGTCTATAAAATGCAGAAGTGAGTGTATACACAATATGGAGCCTATTGTTTCCCATCATCTGGAGCATGATTTTTACTATTTTTTGTGATTGCTTTTTATGCCTGTCTTGAAATAGAGTTCTTGTAATTGTACTGTTTGTTACTCTGGGGAAGCCAGTTTGTTTTCGTATTCTCTTTTGAAATTTAATGAATTCCTTCATGAATGGTTAGGAGCTGAATAGAAAAGACCTGCTTATGGGTCAGAATCTTCTGGCTGTATAAATATATAAGTTTCCCCTGTCTAAACACAAACGGGTTTCCAGCAGCAGCATCAAAATATAAAGATAAGAAGCAGCCAGGACATAATGAAAATAATTACTAATTATTCAATAACTACTGCTACTAAATCAAGTACTTTATACAAAAAATAAGCTGACTCTATGGCAATCAATTCTCGGTAACTGTGGTAGTACAGATAAAGGGAAAAATTGGAACTAGATAATTTATTAAGAGAGTTATAAAAACAGCTAACAGAGAGTTAAATGCTGATATTATCTTTCACAGGGTGAACAAATGTCAGCTATATAATGAAATGAAAGCCAACTATGTTTCAACTTGGATTTAAATATTTGTAAACGAACACCTTCATTATTTTCTTAATGTGCTTTGTTAATTAAGTCAGTGGAATGTGTGCTCCCAAGTCCCTCAGGCTTTGCTGGAAGTGTCCCCCAACATCAAGCTGACAAACTTTATTTATGTGATTCCAAAAGCATACCAAATCCCACCCCATGCTTCCTAGAACTCTGCTAGTTGTTCAAAGTTACAAAACTGAATAGCGATCTCAAGGACTCATGATATGTAGTATACACATTTCAGCTCTCTAGACTGTTCTTTCTGTCCATCTCAAGTGTCTGTCAAACAAGGAGGTCTGCAGTGCCACCCCGAAGGCATCACGTGTGAGGTGCTTAGCCGAAGGCCTGGAGAGAGCACTGCTGCGGTGACAGCAGGGTGGGTGGCAGCAGGCTGTCACGGGACATGCAGGGCTCTGTGTCAACGTTCAGATGGGTCAGGCTTCTCACTTTTAGGCAAAGGGCTGAGGAAGTGCTAAACAGGGCACTGTGAAATGGATGTGGTACATGATGGCACCAGGAGAGTCATAATGAGAGCAAACCTTGGCGGTGTGGAGACTGTTTCAGGTGTGGATATAAATGAGTTTTACCAGCTGGCGAGGTTTTCATTGGGTGTTGACATCCATGTAGCTCATACATTTCAAAGAAGGCCTGTACTAATGGGAAGCTTCTGATTACCATGGAAGGACCATTGAGAATCAGTAGAAGTTTGCTAGTCTTGCAAGCTTGTGTACTGAAAATTTAGTATTGCTTCTGACATGTGGGCAGGATGATGAGTACATACAGGACTCTGAGGACACAGATAAGTCCAAGTCCCATATGAAAATCCCTGAATTCTTAAATATGGTTGGTTGCATTTTTCATTCTGTAATTCTGTAAGGTGAAGTCAAAATATTTGAACGGACTGAACTGAACCTCTGTCACAGCAACTAACAGAGTGACTTAACAGCTATAAGGTTGTCAGAGAGTGTGGATTTGAGATAGAATAATAGAAACACTGAAAAAATAGCTGAATATGACATGAGGTGCTCTACACATGGCTCCTTTTTTCTTTATTGCAGCAACTATCCTTACCCTTTTTGCCTGAAAAACCTGAGGAAGGAGGTGGAGAGGAAAGTGTCCACTCTTTGGTTTCTGCATGAGAGACTAAAAACTGCACTGTAGTGGGGGACCACTATACCAATGAATTAGAAGTGCCTGAAAATGTTCCCAGGCTCTGCTGCTGGACTAGAAAAAAACCCGTGTTCCTTCTAACAAATTCCATCATTCTCTGAAATTAGATGACTGCATGAAAAAGTGCCTGTTGAAAATGATCCTGGGAATATTTATACTCCCAAGCTGGTTTGGGAAATTTTTGTATGAGTGCTGGATGGCATGTGTGCCAAAAGTGTGCTAGGAAATGGTTTGACCATTTAGGATATGCCTATATTAGGAAAAGGCCCAATAAGAATAGATCTATGGCAGAAAATATCTGGTGCTGAAGATCACATCCACACTGGCATTCAAAGTCTTTGTATTTCAGAGTTTTAATGTTGTCTAGCTCAAGCTTACTTCTGCAGACAGAAGGCCCATTAGCAGTCAAAGTGCATTAGATACCCTCTGAGACTGAGACTGCTCCTCCAGGTTTATTTTTATCTGAAAGGAATTCATTTTGCACATTCCAAACATGATGTGAACCAAAGTGCAGGAAGTGGGAACTACTGGGAGATTTGCTTTAGTAGTGCATCCTGATCTGAACTAAAATATTACCACACATACACCCAGAGGCAACTGCGTCCCACTGTTTGAGAACATTCCCAATCACAGTTTAATTTACCAGTTCACCCAGTTCAATTGCACATAAAAATTGTGTGAGGCTTTGGCATGCTAAGTGGAAATTGGATTTTAAATTTTATTGCTAAAATTGAGTAAATCTCTATTGAATGTTTGAACTGTCATTCTTCAAGTGCCTAGAATAAATTTGGGAAAGTTTGCAAGTGGATGCAAAAACCACGGCTGTTATATATAGACCATGTTCATGAAGAGTTTTAAATGTGTCTTGCTAGTGTATCCGAGAAGAAAAAAGGAGGGGGGGGGAGGGAGAGAGAGGGAGAGAGAGAGAGAGGCTGTGAATGTTAAAAGGAAAGGGAAAGGCCTAAACAGGATTTCTTCTTAGATTACAAAAATCTTCACAGTAAATTTACAACGAAAATTTCCAGTCCTGACTAAAGCGAGTGAGGTTTGGCACGCTGTATCTGTAGGTCATGAGCTTTAATTACACCACATTATCTTTCACTGTAAGATCTGGATGGCAGTTGCCTTTAGGTTGGAATCCAAACAGATAAGGAGCTTTTTATCACTACAGAGTACATCAGACATAGTTTGTAAGGAGCAGATACTCATCTGCTGTACCAACCTGCCTATTCTAGTTGAAGTTGCCCCCAGGGAACAGATACCAGAAACTTTACATTTAGAACACTTAAAAAGAAAGATTCCTGGCAAATGTGATGGCATAAGTGGTATTTAAAGAAGAGCTGTGTAATATAGTACCTAAATAATTTTATAGTCCCACTGCTATTTTAGTATGCTGATAGGATATCTGAACCACTTGCTCTTGACTTGTACCTTGTCTGTAATGATGTTATGCATAATGCAGCAAAAGGAATTCTTCATTCCTGAGCAGGGGAACAGAAGTGAACAGAAGTGCTTTTTACAACTCATCTCTTATGGATCAAAGCAAACCTCAAGCTTGCCTTATCATGTGAGTTTAGCGTCCTTGAGCTTCAGTGGTACAATCACATATGCTTAGCCCATAGCTAGTGCTATGTTTGCATTAACTGAAATTGCACACGTGTAGATTGCACAGGCTTGATTTCTCCTGGTAATTAGATGTTCAATGTGTCTATTAAAATGACATATTTTCTGGATTTATATCTGTGAAATATATGCAGAAATGAAAAAATGTAGAGATATTTACTTTGGTCTAAAATTATCTTAAAAAACCCCAAACCAAATTAATTTCAAAAATAGTGTATGAGTGAAAAGATTATAAAACCCAGAAAATGCCAATAACTGGAAAATTATGATTTTTGTGTACACTTGTTCAGATTTTATTTTCCCTACTAATGTTTGTGCTTTCTGTATTTGTACAACATAGCTTAAAACCAGTATGGATGTGAAGGAAAAGAAACCTTGCTGTGGTCATGCAATTAAAATGAATGAGGTATTTTGTTGCTTACTATACATACTTTTCTTTCCGAAGCAGTTTATACCTTCATTGTATATTGAGTATGTGAAGTACAAATCATATAAGTGATAGAGTAACTGCTCTACAGTGCTAATCAACCACCTAAATGTTGTTTTAAAAACAAACAAACAAAAGGTACTGTAATGTTTGACCTTAATGTCTTTTGGTGGGGAATCTAGTACATTATGGGTCTGGACAGCGTTGCTTGTCTCATTTAGATTTCAAGGTTTTTAGGGCAAAGTGTATGTTCCATCTGGGTTTTGTGTCTTGCTGAGCAGTTTGACAGTTTCTACTAAATCATAATAATTAGCACAGCAAAAATGGCAATCGGTGTCTGAGAAAAAAATGTCCCATGATGTTTCCCCTGTCAAACAGTCAATACATACTTTCTTAACTGAAGACATCCATAATAGCAAAGAAACTTCTTATTCCTAGTCATGCATTTACCCCATCCCATCAAATCTATATTGTACTCTTGTCGTAGGAAAACAGTTTAACTGGTTGGATGGTTGTGCTGCTGTTGGCCTCATAGCTTTCCAGCCTGCAGCTATTACTTTTTGCTAGTTCAGCACTTCTTCAAAAGAATGCTCATTTTCCAGGAAAAAAAATGCCACAGAAAGGATCCTGAAAATGCACTCTGGGTGTATTTACGTATTCTGCTACGCTGTACTTTCATCTGTTGTTTTTTGCAAATCAGAAAGGGATGAGCCAGTTCACGTCCCAAAGCCATGTAATTATGTAAGAAACTCAGGTAGAATTAGGATAATAAATCAGGACTTACATTAAAATTATGGATCCGGTTCCCCAAAGAGCTCTGAGACTGGAGCTGTGTTCTTTCTGCTGGTTTTGGACCCATGGGCAGAAATAGTGTGCAAGTGACTACGCAGAGATTTCCCATGACTGGCTTCCTGTGCTGGTGCCAGCTTTCTATCAACTTTCAGGCCTCTTCCTCAGTGACAGAACTCTGGGCTTGGATACTTAAATTGTAATATTCTCTTCTTCCGTGGTACTTAGAAAAGAAACAGTGGATACCTACCTAGGTACTAATGTTAAATATTTTCCTAGTATCGCCAAAATTAGTGAGAAAAAGAAAATCTTTACTTCAGTTGGAAAAAAAATATACTGGCAGTAGGGTTTATTTATAACAGTAAATAATTTTTTGTCTTACCAGTGTATGCTATCTGGTTTTCTTTTTCTGTAAGCTCAAAGAGGCAAAGTTTATTAATGGAAAGTGCAGAGTAAGTTTTAGCTCTCATTTAGAAAAAAATGTCACAGATCTGGGTTAGTTTTGCCCATGGATAGCCTATTTGTTCTTTCCTTTAGTTGGCTGTACTGGGGTTTTGAGCCTGTGAGCAAAAATATCTTTCAAGTAACTTCTGAGTCTTATTTTTGCACTCAGCTACTCAGGCTTTCCTTTGAACACTGCCCCTCTGTACAAATCAGAATACTCCTTATATGGTTGTGTTCTGGCATCTTTAACAACCCCTATGAGTTTTGTTGTTGACGGAATAATGCCAAGATTTCACCTTCACTCCCCAAAAAACTATACAAACCTTCTTCAGGTTTTTTAAAAGTCTACTGAAGATATTTGTGCTGGCATAAACATGGGAATACCACAAACACCGGGCTGGTTAAGGAAAATGTCTGGGCTGGCATAAATTAAATATGATGCGTAATTTGGGTCAGGACTCTGCAGACTTTGTGGTGTAGAAGTGACAGCAGCAGCAGTCCCTCACATCTATGTTCAGGAGCAGGAGAGGGCATATAACTGTTCACCCAAAGTTCATGTATACTGCAGCATGAGAAACCATGAACTAGATGTTTCACTTAGAAGTTTCTCATTTTATACATTTCTTCAACCTGATCTAAAAGCCTTGGTATGTTTGTGCATACATATATGTGTATATATATATATATATATGTACACAGTATTCTCTGAGCTACCCACTAAATATTCAAACAGATTATAAATCCTATGTTAAAAAGTAATTTCCTATTTTAGTAATTTCCCCATAAAATAGTAACACAGAATTCCTTCATGTTGATACAGAAAATAAATTACAATATGGTGTCTATATAAGCTTAGATCTTTGCAGAAAACCAACATGCTCAACTCTTTCGCATGTAAAATACTCAAAATATATGCTAGACATGCACTATTCCAGTCAAGTAATTTTCTTCTCAGGACAAGGAAAAAATGTGTCCTGAAGTTCTGTTTTCAAGTGTTTGACAGTTTCTTATTGTTACTTTTAATAAGTTGGATAGATATGTTCAAGAATTATCATTACTTTACAATACATTGAATCCAAAGATTTTGAAGTGGGATCAGGTAGAGTTCTCTTAGCATTCATGGCCCCTGTTTTGGTTTTGGATCCTTTTGGCTTTGGCCATAAATTGATTGAAGAGTGCTGTAGAGAAACATGGAGTTTATTAATTCAGGGTTTTCCAATGCTACTGATTATGAATTACAGCAACTCCAGTGATAATTAGGCCCAGAAAAATTAAGTTTTTGATGGATTCCATAGTGTTTCTCTTCAGGAATTAAAGCTATTCCTGTTCTGATAAGAGATATCCTTCCTTCCCTCATCCTCCCTGCCAAGGATAAATGTCAAACCAGTTATAAGCTTTTATGCCTGTTTATGTACAGCATGAAATTGCTCTCTTCTTTACATGATTAATGCTATTAACTTCAGTGTCACTACTGAAGTAATGGGTGAGCTGGATTTGACTGTGTAGGTATGCACTATGCGTTGTATACAATATCTAGGTATCATCTCTTATCCTCTGTATTATTTTTTGAAAAGCTTTTCTTTTTGTCCAAAAATCAGTTATAGCAGGAATCAGATGTGCTATCTGTATAGCAGTTGCTATTGTCAGCTTTCTAACTTCAAAAATTGCACATAATGTAAAATAATCATAAACTGTGCTTTTTAAAGCTAAGGTACATGTGTCTCTGTTATTTTTAGAGATATTTCCTTTGTGAAAGATACAGGTTGAGAGCCTGCTCTCATTTATGTAGGATATAGTCTTGTCACTTTTTTCAATGGGAGAAGTATTATAATTTGATAACTGGATTGTGAAGTCTTGCTGGACCTAGTGGCCACTGAATGTGTTGTCAGTCACAGTTGCAAATGAACAAACACATTTATTTCGGATAAAAAATATAGCAGAGTGGCTGAGAGAGCTGGAGTTGTTTAGGCTGGAGAAAGGGAGGCTCAGAGGAGACCTTATCACTCTCTACAAACACCAGAAAGGAGATTGTAGGTAGGTGGGGGTTGGTGTCTCCCCTCGAGCAACCAGCAGCAGGACAAGAGGAAATGGCCTCGAGCTGCTGCAGGGGAGATGACAGCTGAACATTACGAAGAATTTTGTCGCTGGGGGTCAAGCAGTGGAATGGGCTGCCCAGGAAAGTGGTGGAGTCACTGTCCATGCAGGTGTTCAAGAAGCGGCGGGACATGGCATTTAGTACCATGGTTTAGTTGACATGGTGGTGTTGAATTTGATCATCTTGGAAGTCTTTTCCAACCTTAATGATTCAATGATTCTGTGTGGGAGAAGTAAGGGAAAAGTACTACGATACACTGTAATATTTTGTCTTATTTTTAAATGCAGTTATTTGCACTTTAAAAATTTCTCCATGAATCGTGAGTGATTGCAGTGAAGTCAGTGAGTAAGACTGGGGGCTGATCATACTGATTTCCTTAATATAAATCTGATCCAGGGCTTATTCAAGCCTGTTGGAATTTTTTCATGCATCATGAATATAAAGCTGATCCGACCCTGTACTAGGAATCCTTTATTTCTTCAATTATTACTGTGGTTTGAAATTTACCATGTACAGAGGGGCAACAGTGTCTACAAAGGACAAATACCCATTAAAGCCATCAGATTAGACCTTAAGTAGGAAGAAAATGATGCAGAGGCCTTTTGTTGCACTAGCGTGTAGAGTGAATTATTGTGAGGATGAACTTTTATCCAATTTGCCCTATCTTCCCATAGTTTTTCTACAACTTGATATCATTATCATTTTATTAATTAAAAATAAGAGTACTTTTCCTCCACTGCATCAAGATAAATACATTTTATCTTTCATGTGCTAGAACTTTTGTACTGTAATCCTAATAGGAAAAAATTTTATGATAGTGAACAGCATGTGGTAGTGGATTCTTATATTAAACCAAATATGTACCTCAAAAACATTTCTTTACTTTTCTGATTTACTGTTATAGGACATTATGACTATTTCTAGTCCCCTCAATAAAAAATGCCTTATTTTCCATGAAGGCAAAACATGACTCACAAATGCACTTAAAACCCAGCTATCATATTAAATGAGACCTCTACACAATGAAAGTTGGTTTCAAGCTGTCCCATGACTCAAGTAATTATTATTTCTCCAAATATTTATACTTGATTGTTATGCTTACCACAAGGTGCCTTCTTGCATAATCTGACATTAAGCATGTTTTCGTCTAAAATAAATATTTTACTTATAAAGAAGGTAAAAATCAAGACCAAGACTCATAAAACACTGGAATAGCAAAATTAGTTTTAAACCAGCTTTTGTCCCTCCTCCGCTTCAATCCACTAGCAACTCAACTTTTGCGCTATTCAGGGAGCTTTCTTTTGTGAATAGCTTAGGTTTATCAATTAGCATGAGAATACTCCTTCCTTGCATGATGTCAAAATCACCATCTAAGGAAGCCAAATCATTTTACGGTTTTCTAAATTACTAAAAGGTGCACAAATGGTGGCTTTCTTTGGTGTAAACTTATCTTTTGGAATATTTTCAGAATAAAAAGTGTAAATAAAATATTTTTTGGTTTAATTTTTTTTTTTTAAATTTTTGTTAATATTGAATCAAAAGGAAAGGTGATTTCCCTGGTGTGTTACTGATAAAACTCCAGCATCATCAGACTATTAAGTGAAGATCGTGATAGTGTTGTTTGCATTGTTAAAATGTTTGACATTCAGAAAGATGCAAATCCCATAGAACGAAGCACCTTTTCCTCTGGAGAGAAAATGAATGCCTAGTAAGTTTTCCCTTTCCTTCTGCAAGATGTTTTCGCTTTACTAATAGAGTGGTGAAAAAGCTGAAGTTTATATAGAGTGCTTATGCTATTAAAGCAAAAATTGAGATTTTATTGTCTTACTAAGGAAACAATTGCTTCCATCTAGGGGGAAGAAAATGAGATTTTCTAATAAGGAAGGACTCTTCCAATTGCTTCTAAATAAAATCTGAATATTTTAGTGAAATGAGAGACCTCAGAAAATATGGATATTTAGAATGACTGCCATAGTAAAATAAGTTAGTCCATCTGCTCGCTGATCCACAGGACTGAACTTGAATTCAGTCTCCTCACTGCAGAATTAAGTGAGATTAAAGATATGCTTATATATTTGGTATGAATTAAATTAATCTAAACATATAGGGGTCAGCAGTAGACCTAGAGACCCTGTATATCTTAAATTAATACCTAAGTGCTATGTGGCTCTGGCCTTTCTCCAGGGATTAATTGCCACAAGAGTTGCATTTCTCTCCTTGTTTTACAGTGGATAGACAGGCCAGAGCAGTGGAGAGATACACTGAAACCTTCCTCCCATGCTGGGTGGTGACTTCTACAGAGCAGCCATGACAATGGCTCTCTTCAGGGGCGCTCACACCAGCAGTGAATATCCATCACAGAGATGGATGGGGCAGAGTGGTGGCTGCTCAGCCTATGGCTCTCTGTGCAGCACCAAGCTCCGGCCTGCTCTCCTTCTGCCTGGGGCAAGAGCAGCAACTCACCGAGCCACTGCTCCTAAAGCCCTCCCACAGGACCCATACGTTTGAAATTAATTGCCATTAGGATGGTAACCTAATTTACCCTTTTCTTGCCTCACTCTTACTCCTTTTTTTTTTTAATTTTAACTGATGTCAGTTACTTTCTTTTGCCCTTCCTTTGTTCGCCTTCTTTTTTGTGCACACTGTCTTCCTCTTTCCTTTTCCTTATTAGTCATCAACTTCTTCATTTCTTCCTCCTCCTCTTCTGGCTTTCACAATATCATTTTCCAGACCTTATTCTCTCTTTTCTCCTTCTTTGTAATTTCCTTCAAATGCTTTTTCTTAAACCATACAAAGGTCTTACAGTTAAAATATCATCTAAAATTTTAGCTTATATTTTTAGTGTTTCTATTTTTTCTTTTTAATTTGTTTTGCTTCAATTTCCCTTATGTTTGGCATAAATAAATTGTACTCTGAAAAGCCCTTATGATTAGTTATGGGTTGAAGTACATTCTTAGAGGAAAAAGGGGATTAAATACATCCAGTAACACACAATGGAAAGAAAGAGAAGTTGGGAGGGGTGGAACCAGTTATGCTGACAGGATGTCTGAGGAACTGTGCTCTCCCCTAAAGCAGACATTAGCACTGTCTGTGAAGATTACAGCTACCCCTGTTTGCAATGTCCTTCCCTATAGGAAGCACTCAAAATGAAACAGAGTATCTGAACTTTGAATGCCGACTGCAGGGAAGCATAAACAGGCAATCAAATCCAGCTATAAAAACATCTATATGGAATACATTTGAACCCTAGCATATTGGATGCTTTTTATTATAGTTATTAAGAAAAGTCTGTGAGATCTGAAAAATAGCCTTATCCTAAAGGGAAAAGAAAATGACACTCTTTATTTGAAACCATTACTTACTGTACCACTTCGGGAGGGTTAACTGCATTGTCTAACATGCATCATCTTGGCATGCTAATTTTTCACAGGGGAATTCAGTTATGTAATTCACTATGTTCAATACTTACTGGAGTAACATGCTCTATAGAGGGGATCACAATACGGACTTTTGTGTGTACTTAGCAATAAACATATGGAATAAATTATCAGGGAAAAGCAATCTGAAATAAAGGATACAAAGGGGTCAAGTTTGTTTCGTGGAAGGAACAAAGAGAGACTTGCAATCCAACAGCACAAAGTCTGGGATTAAAAGGCCCTGAAAAGGGTCAGGTAAGAGCAAGCGGTCCTTTCTTAATCTCATAACTGCATGCATTAGAAGCTCTCATGTGTGCCTTTCATATTAAACACCAAATTTGTGGGCATAATTACTTAGCTGCACTTTCATATGTCATCTTCAAATTCTTTAACCTCAGTGTTCTGAGTCTACAATCATTTCCCAATTAATCACTGCAAATTGCTGTCAGCCTTTAACAGCCACTGTGATGAAGCAGGAATGAATCTATATGTTCATTTCCAAGGGACAGGTTTCAAAAGCTCTAACTTTACTTTTAGCAGATGAAGGCAATAAAGATGGTGTGACAACTTGCTAAGACATCATTTCTGCACTGTTACTAAAATGCTAACTTTTGTGGCCAGAAAGTATCACAGCTGCTTACAGGGAATGTTGAGAGCTCTCATGATTTACGAGGAAAAGACACAAAATAAGAAGCAGGCCTTGCTTTTCTGTGGGAGGAAGATAAGTGACTGGGTTTAGGGAAGTGTCTTAGGTAAAATTTAGAAGGAAGTGCCGGTGGAAGGAGGCTAGTGTTGCTAGAAGAAAATATCAGTGACCTGACGAATCTATTTGTCATTAAAAGATTCAAGAGAATTTGTTACCTCCTAATAAATCTGGGAAGAAAAAATGTTGTGGTTCAATGCTTTCCACAAATAACAGAAGAAAGAGAAACTGAATTGAGTGGAGCAGTGTGTAGAATAATCCCATCCACCCATACATAATATTTGTACAGTGCAGCAGTTTAGATGGAACTTGCATATTGTGTAAGCTTCACTTCAGCTCTTTCCATAGGCTTGATTTTAATCTACTGCCTGTGCTTCTGATAGACTTTAATATGTGGTGTTAAGAAACATGGTAAAGATTCTGTGATTAAAACGGTATACTGCTTGGTGAGGCATTCTTGTCAGCACAGGCAAGAGTAGTATTACTGTGAAGGTTCTTCTTGGTATTGGACAATGGAAGAGATTGTCCTTCTGAAAGAGGAACAAAGCAATGATAGAATTGGTGTGATATCTGTCCCTCCCTCAAACCCTGAGCAATCAGATCTTGCTGACTTCAGCATACTTGTTGAAGGAACTGTACTTCCTACAAAAGGAAAAGAGATTTTTTGAGGTTCTGTCCATAATGTAAATTACTTCTTCTCACTTTTAATTAAGCTGAATAAAGAATGTGGTAGCTAATATACCCAAACTCACCAATGGTTGATATCCAAAACCTGTAAGAAAAGATTTAATAGTGATAGGATTATAAAACTACAACTATAAAATGCAATTATTACATAGAATATTATTTTGGATTCCACTTGTGATTATTATTATTCAAGCTTTTTTTTTTTTTTAAATGATATAAAATTTCAATATATTCTTATGGGAAATCACATTTTAAAATATGGGGAAATGTAACTTTTCTGACATTTAAAGTGAGATTTTTTTTTTTAAGGCTTTTCCATGGGCTTTGGAGATGCAAGGAGACCTAGCATTCAAATCCTTTAACAAGGACTGAAAATGTCAGCCTAAAGGCAATGTTAGAAAACACAATAAGTCAAATTCCTTCTTTAAGAAAACTATCAGGCGCTATCAATACAATATTGCTATATTTCCTTAGCAGATAGTTATTTCACTGTATGACAGGTGCCATGAAAAAAAATTTAGCAAAGTTGTTCTCTGCATGGGCTACAAAGTCAGCCAGACCCTCAAAATTTGTTGTGTTTCTGCTGGCTGGCAGCACACACGTCAAAGAACTTTCTCAGCTAGTACTACTTACTAAAAAAATGTTTCTTTCCCAGAAATGGACAATCCCTCAAGTTCCTATGGTGCCTCTTAGCTTTTATTGGGTATTCGTTTTGCTGCCCTTGAGAATTATAAGAAGATGCTGAGCATCTGTGTTGCTGGTCCTGACTTTGGGTACACTTACTGTTTAGTTATCCTTAATGCAAAACATCCTGTGGCAAAAAACAAAGAAGCAAACAGAAAAGCTCTAAATATAGACAGTATTACTGCAGACATTTTAGAACCAGAAGAACTGAGAAACAGAGCACTGAGATACACATCCTGTCCTCATCTCTATCTGTGTGTCAAATTATCCTCTGTCTATGAGAAAAACAGAATCTCTTAACAACTGACTTGTTGCTCATCTAGCTATAAAGAAATCATTAACCTATTATGATGCACACATGCTGTTCCACCTGGCAGGAAGATGTTTCAATTTCATTTTTTGACAAAGATTTCAAGGAAGACAGCATGTTCAAAAGGAAGTAAATCAACTGAGCATGATGTAGAACCCTCTGATATTTTTTTTTGGAAGGATCATTAAAGGGATCTTTAATGAAAGCAGCTGAGTAAAGTGTCACAGAATGAAATAGACTCATAGAGGAGCTTGAGTATATTTGTGAAACAACAATGACATCCTTATGTTTCAAAATGAAGTAAGAATGTGGGGAGGCTGGGCTCAGAATGTTAGGATAATGAGGCTTTATGAGGAGGGCTGTTTTGTCCCAGAGCAAGCTTTTCATTTGCCCTGGACAAGCTAAAGCCTGTAAGAGGTAGAACGCATCACTCCATTCTGTGGCAGTCAGCTATCGTTATTCAAGGGAGGATCTCCCCTGCCTTATTGCTGAAGTGCTTTCTATTCATTTTCTCAAACTCCTGTTGATCCTATCTGATCTATCTTAGGTTTATTCTTTCCTTGTGCTTGCAGTTGAGAGGTGGGTGATACATCAGAGGGTTGTTAGCCTTTCAGATGGACCTCTCCAGGCTGGACAATTGGATCAAAGCAACCTCGTGGAGCCCAACCATAGAAAATAAAGAGTTGTTCCTCTGGGAGGGCTTTACCAACCCCATGTACCAGTATGGACTGGGAAGCGACAGTCTGGAAAGAAACTCTGTCGAGAAGAACCTGGGGGCTTTGGGGGACGACAAGTTGAGCATGAGCCAGCAACTTGCTCTTCAGCCAGTGGTGTTCTGACCTGCATTAGCCAGAGCATTGCCAGTAGGTTGAGGCAGGTGGTCCTGCCCCTCTACTCAGCAGTGGTGAGGCCTCAGCTGGTGAGTTCTCTGTCCAGTTCTGGCCTTCCCAGTGCAAGAGACAAGGACCCACTGGAGATGGTCCAGCAGAGAGCTATGAAGATGATCAGGAGAGAGGAGCATCTCTCTTATGAGGAAAGGGTGAGGGAGATGGACCTGTTTACCCTCTAGAAGAGACAGCTGAGAGAATGTAATCAATGTATGTCAGTATCTAAATGGAGGGTGTCAAGAGGAGGGGGCCAGAGTCTTTCCAGTGGTGCCCAGTGACAAGACAAGAGGCAATGGGCACAAACTGCAACACTGAACTATGAAAAACTTACTGTCAGGGTGAGAGAGCACTGGAACAGGCTGCTCTGGGAGCCTGTGGAATCTCCCACTCTGCTGATATTCAAAACTCACCCAGACTTGATCCTGTGCAGCCTGCTCCAGGTAAAGCTGCTTTAGCAGGGGAGTTGGACTAGCTAGTTTCTGTGAGGTTCCTTCCAACCCCACAGGCATTCTATGATCCTGTGATGTCTTCCATGAAGGAAGGCTGGGAGTGTTCAGGAGAAGAGAAGGCTTGGACGAATCTCACCAATGCATATCAATACCTGACAGAGAGGGTAAAACAGACAGAGTCAGACTCTTCCCAGTGGGCCCAAGTACAGGAGGCAATAGGCACAACATCGAAACACACAAAAATATTCTGAACCATAAAGAAAGACTTGTACTATGCGGTTGGTTGGTTGGTTGAACATGGTAAAAAAGTTTTCCTAGAAATATTGCAGAGTTTCCGTTCTTGGAGATACTGCAAGCCTGTGTGGACATGGCCCTGGGAATATTGTTCTAGGGTATCTTGCTTGAGAAGGGGGGTTGGACTGGATAATCTTGAGAGTTTCCTTCCAGCATCATCCATTCTGTGATTCTGATATTTGTAAAATTATTCTGAATCATTCTTAGCATAATGTTGTGTTTAGGTAATACACAATTAAAATGATTCAAGAAAAAAATGTTTGTCCTCAGTATGGACAACTTAAATTTAGAATTTAAATAGAAAAATAAGACAATATAGGTGATATATTGAGGATGTTTTACATGTGGTATGTGAAAAGAGTTACCCTAAGCATGGAATTGAGCTGAGGATTTCCCTAGCACAGTAAGAAACTGTGCTGTATTCTCTTCAAATTTTGAAATTAAGATTTTATGAATTTTTTATGTACCACAAGAACTGATAAGCACTGTATTTTTGTTGGAGCATCAGAGGAATATTTTATATGGATAACTAGAAAATTTTCAAAGTGACAGCAGACAAATCAAGCTTGGTTGTCTCAATCATTTTTGGGATCAGCTGAAAAGATTCCTCAGTTTCTAAAATCTGACATCATGGACAAGAAAAGCGTGTTGTATCAATTTTATATATGATTTATCAGGATAATTAAGTCTTTAAGAAAGAGTATAAGACTAATACATTCCTTGGACTAGCTTGTAAGAAATGAGAGTAGGAGCATCGGGATATGTGACGAGCTATTAAAATTTGGTTATGTACTGCGGCTGCTGCTGCATAGTGCAAATTGGTCAACCTGGGAAATAGACAAATAGACCAATACCTTAAAAGAACAAATTATTTGGAATAAAGTGAAATGCATGCATAATTAAGAAGCTGAAATCTCTTAGAATCTCTGAAGCACAACTAGAGGGGGTGAAAGTCATTAATTTCCTACCTACAAACTAGAGGTGAAGCAGAAAGAGTCCACAGGTTGTGCACTTGTGTCTCAGGAGCCCTCACGTCATCTCAGACAGAAAGCTGGCTTCTCATTCCCCAGAAAAAGTATAGATGTTTTAAACAAAATTCAAATGATAACCCCCCCACCTTTCTAAGCCTGAAATCCTTAACTTTAAGACAGGAGAAAATACTTGGCAAACCCCAGAATTTTAATGTGAACTAAAAGGACTTGGTGTGTGGATTAATTCTATAAGGAAATAGCTGTCTGGCAAATAAACTGTTTGAAACAGTATGATTAAAAAATAGCATGTTGCTTCAGAATCTATGTATGATAGCGTGAAAAAGGTGTCAGACTTTCAAGAGAAAACATGAAGCAGAATTGAAGTTATTTACTACAGATAGGGATATTCTCAATAAACTAAAGAACAGAGCTAAAACAAGCCCCACTTGTCCATGGGTCATTCCAATAAAGCACTCCATTCACCTGAAGACAGAGGTTAAGCAAGGTTCAATGAAGGTAAGAGCAAGTATGCACACTTTGCTAGTCCCTTTGCATACTGAGGGAACCCACAGAAGTAAATTGGGTAAAGTGTATTGGAAGGGAAAATTTTCCACTACTTACAATTGGAAAAATGCTGGGAAAAGTATTTAATTTAGCCTTTCACTGAGCTTGATTGTTCTGAGGTTTTTGTCATGTATCATCAGAAAATCTAAGTTTGCATCTTTTCCTGTTCAACCCTTGCTTAAACGGATGTTATTTTCCAGACCGTTTGTTTATGCTTTGCTCCTGAGGTGCGTCACCAAAATGTGTTGTAAGAAAGTTTGATGTCACAACAGCTATTAAATCTGATAGTACTTTACATTATGGGAAAACAATTCAATGTGTAACAAGAAATAATGAGCAACCTTAGAAATATTCAGAGCATAGGCAAAGACTACAGAAATAAAAATTTTAAGCACTATTTAATAGAAACAATATACCTGGCAAAGTTAGCACAGCGAAGATTACAGCTAGGCCACTATAGGAGGGAGCTCTCAAATGATGATGATTGCTCTTGAATAGAGGAGTGGCAAGCAAAGTTTTCTTTGGAGTAGTGAACTATGGAGAATATTGTGTGCCCGATTTGGCTGCTAGCAATTCGAGAGTGCTCTGATACAGAAGTATCTAATAGATATACCTCAGAATATTAATGAAGAATATAAGGAACTAAAGGCACCATTTCTAAAATAGGTGGAAAGTAAATTAAAGAACCATCTATATATTTATGTAATAAGAGGCCTAGTATAGTTCTTGGAGAAAATCTTTCTCAAAAAAAGAAAAAAGCAAGGGAATTTTTCCACATAATGAGCTATCACTAAAATAGTTTGTCAATATGCTCAAATAAAGAAAGAAGCTGTGGTCTTAGTCTCCTGAAATGAAAGATTTCATGTCTTTTTAATGGAAATTCAGTGTAAGCAAACAGAACTCAATTACTGGAATTGTCAGATAAATAACAGAGTAAGGTTGTAGAGATTTATTTGTTTTTTAGGCACATATGTATGATTTTCAACTTGAATACTAATCAGGAGGAGAAGTTGTATTGTAAATGCATGCTCCAGATGCTTTTGTGTAAGAGGACAGCTGAGATAGATTATATACATGTCAGTCTTTTATAATAGTAAATCTGTTTGGTCTTCCATGAAATATGGAAGACTATTGCTAGAAATATTGCAAAGGATGAGACATACTAAAGAAACTGTTGAAGTCACAGGGAATGGAGTGCAGGACATTTGTAGAATCTCTTGATTCAAACGTAGTATCTGAGTAAGAAAGGAATTTTTATGGAGGTAACGGAGTAGTGATTCCTAAAATACTCAGGTAAAGAAAACATTACTTTTATTTTTTTATGTATGTTGAGTGGATAATTGAAGTTTTAAAGTGAAGAAACAAGGATGCTTTACATCTCCACTGTATGATGCCAATGAGTAGGTTGGGATTGGCCTAGCATAACAACCTTTATCCACATGACCCAAGAGAATTTCCCATCTCTTTACTTAACCTTGGGGTTTAGGAACAGCATGCAAGATGGGATGTCTTCCATGTAAGACACAGGATATTATTTATTGTAAAGACATCTCAAGCTATTGGGGGTCCTTAGCAGCCTGAGAGAACAGTGGAACATAAAGGGCACTGCCCTTGCCTCCTGTGGCAGAATATTAAATTCCACAAGGTACAATCCAGTATCAGGGAGACCACTGTGCATTTGGTTTGTGGTGGATTAGCCTTGGTTTGCTATCAGGTGCTCAACAAGTCACTTTCTCCCTTTGTCCTCCTTCATCACTGAACTTGCTATTTGCACAGATGTTTCATGTTTTCTCACTCTTCTCTCTCACAGTTGATGTGCAGAGCTTTTATCTTTTTTTAAAGCTTTTATCCCAGACTATGAGACTGATGAGCTGAGCTTTGGCCAGTAGTCTGTCTGTCTTAGAGCCAGCTGGAACTGACTTTATCCAGCACACGGGTCAGTGTTGGATATTCCTGGTGTCATTTCATAGAAGCCACTCCTGCAGCCCTCCTACAAACCTTGCCACCAGCTCCTAATACACCATTCTTTCTATATCTCACAATTCTTTAGAACTCTCAAATAGCTCTCAGTTTTGAGGCTTATTTATGGAAGAGAAAAATCTAGGCATGGCAAGTGAACATAAGCTGATGGTCCAGCAAAATGTGCTCCCAGATCAATATTGATTTCTGTTATTAGCCAAAAAATGGATCCAGGCTCCTAAATAATATATTGTTTCTCAACTTATGTGAGATTTGCATCTCTAAAGAACACATCAGTGCAGGTTAATTCATCTCTGGTAGTGATATGTCGTACCTAGCACAGCACTACCTAACAGAGAAGTACTCTTTAGTGCTTGTGAAGCGGAATGCCTCCAGAGAAATATGAGAAAAGCTTGCTGTTTCTGCTGCTGCAAATATATTTGAATCTGCAATCACTCCTCTGCAATCAAAATAATAAAGGGCTTGAAGAAGAAGCCAGGCTTGGAAGATATTTCTTGTTGTATTATAGCACCAATACAAAGAAACTTGGACTGTGTCATCTGTTGATATTTTGTGTACAATAAAAGTGAAAACAAGTGGACCCTTTGGAGGAATACCTTTAAGTTACAAGTTCCTCTCAGCAAAAATTGTAGTTTTTGTGTCTGTTGTGCTTCATAAGTCTAGACACTGACTGTGAGATTACCTCATTTGATTAGAGCATGGTGCTAAGAACACCTAGGTGGTGTGTTCAACTCCCAAATGGGCCTTTCACTTGAGAGTTGGACTTGATGATCCTTGTGGGTCCCTTCCAACTCAGAGTGTTCTGTGATCTGTGACTGGTCTCTACTTAGAGCCTCTGTAGTTTTCATCTCTATGAATAAGATCTATTTTCCTCAAAAAAATAGGGAAATTGAGAAATTAGAGTACTTACTAATGATGCAGACAAGATTCATCATTTTCACTTCATGTCTGACATCATTAATATGACCACAAAGAGTAATGAATAGAGTAATGTCAAATGACACTATTTCTTTTTAGAAAAGATAGTAGTTCAACGAAATTCTGTAGAACACAAATGGGTCATCTCCTAGAGAGGGAACTTTTATTCCTTGTAATTACTTTACTATTAAAGAAGATATTTCTTTTATTTTCTATGAATTTTCATGTGCAACAACAACATTGCTTGCTTGATTTTTTTATTCACTCAATGCCTTCAGAAAAGGAATATTTAAGACAACAATCGAAAATGCTACAGACCTCTTGAAGAAGTTTCTGTAGTCTTTGAACCACAGATTTAACTTGTACCAGGCCATAATTTTTTCCTGAAATCTTTGCTGCAGTACACTTTGGTTATGATAACAAGTTTGAGTATCTTATATTACACTTTCAGAATGGGAGAAATTATTGAAATTGGAACCTAGTTTTTCTAGAGCGAAAAAGTACTCTTTCCAAAAGCAACTACCAAAATCTTGACACTCTAAAATGTTAGAGCTATTTGAATTCAGTGCTTGGTAGCTTTACTTGGAGTAGATAAATTTTATTATGGCAGAATAACATTCTGATGTAGTGCTGTTAAGCCCTTGCTTTAGACTTATGAGGCCAATCTTCTCAAGCTCCTTTCATGGAGAGTGAGTTCTCCAGGGAAATGGTGGACTCAGTCAGAACCTCCTGAACCTTTCCCTGAGGATGTCCGTCACTTTTAATGACCTTGGGGGTTTTTCAAAGAGCTGAGCCTCTTAAAGTCAGCATTTAAAAAATTCTTTCCACTTTCATAGGGTCCAACAGTCTTTCAGTAGAAATTCAGACAATTTTCTGGTAAAGATAACAATTCTTTTCCCTTTTTTTCTGGTCCCATGTTGTTAATATATGATTTGATCTATGTATGTATATTAAAATAGATATGTTATTTAATATTTATGCTTTGCTCTCCTCAGCTATGGAATAAGTTTTTGCACTATAGGTTTTGCAACTATATAAATGATGAAAATTTGATATTATTTGCTCCTGTGTGTCTATAAATGTGTATATAATTCTTTTTAAAGCCAATATCCAAGTCTTAATACACTTGGCATTATAAAATGCTGCCTGTCAAGTATCCAAAAGAATGAATTTGGCAAATAGAAAGATAAAGAACAATGGTTGAAGAATACTGCAGCTTATAAGTCAAAGAAAAACTAATCTTCCTGTAAGTTAGTACAGCTCTGAAAGCTTAATTTTCATGAGTGACGTCAAAATGCCTTTTGTCCCCTTCTTACATGGTGCTGCATTTGGATGGTTATCTGTTCATGATATTTTCTGTAATAAACCCTGTAACTATGAGAAGTACATGTGTTTTTAGCTATTCTGGTTTTGCTTGTTTAATAAACAGGAGTTGCATTCTCTGAAAAAAAACCCAAAAGTATTTGCTTCCTAACAAGCAAATGTCAGGCAGGTTAGAGGAAAAACACTGTTGTCACCCACAGCTTTCTCAGAGCTTGCAGAAATACCAGTAATTCTGTGTGCATAAGACAGAATGAAAATTTTTCTTTATTTTATGAAAACTTGATTTTCAGTATTCAAGGAAACAAAGAAGTGAAGTGAAGGAGAAAAAAATATCAAAGTGCGTGGAAGATGTCCAAATTACTGGGAGGTAAGAGAGTGGAAATTTAGTGCAGATTAAATGTTCTATGGTGTATATACTTTCCTGGGTATAAGGACACTGGAAAAAAAAATCTTCAAAATATGTAGCTCTAGTAGCATAGGATTAAGTCTATAAGATCCAGGAAAAGTAGATTAATATTTTTTGGGTCATTTGATTTCTTGTTAAAACATTTGCACTTCATTTGCTAAAAAGATGGCAAGTTTTGATTCTTGCAACAGAGAATTAGAGAAGTGTATTGAGTGAGATCTGTGCTTTGAGAACAAACATGTCCTCTTTCCCTATTTTCTGCATTAAATATTTCTGAGGTCATAATCAGACAGATGTGAAATTTAGGTTATTCACTTAGAAGCCATTCACTTTTATAGTTATTAAGCCCAAATGGTGTATAAAAAGAAAACATCTTTAATGCAGACTAATTTTTGACCCAGTGAGATCTTGCAGTTATAAGTAAAAGGAGACCCAAAAATTACAACTGAAATTGAAAAATTAAAATTATTGCCTTTCTTTGTCTGAAACTGCCTGAACTAAGAAAGTGTACACTTTGGAAGAAAAATGTGCTTTTTATTACTACAGATCTGATCGTGTCAAAGAGTGTCAAACTGTTTAGAACTTTACTGAGAATGAGATAAATAATTGGCAACTCATAGGTTAGATTTCAAAGGCTCTTTCAAAAGCTCCCACCAATACCTCCCACTAATTTGCACTTTCTGTGGGAGTTATACTTCCAGGTACGGACTTTTCAAAAGGTACCTTGTTGTAAATATTTGAAAACCTCATCTCTGACCTGATACTACAGTTAAGTCTGAGGTTTATAAAGAAGCCAGGTATCTTTCCTCTGAAATAAAATCCCACACTCCCCTTTTAGCTTTCTATCTCTGTCCTTCTGAACAGACTTGATCTTCCTTGCTACCATAGAAGTGAAATAAGAAATAAGAAATTAATTAAGAAATGTTTCTTAAATGGACCCTTTCTCTATTCTTATATGGTTGGAAATTAAAAAGAGAAGTGCCAAAATTATAATATGTGAAGAAAAGTCAAATAAGTTACAGAGAACAAGACTGTATTAGTCTTGAAATATGCAGGTAATACTGATCATAAAGCTGTAGAAAATCTTTCAATGGATCTTGAATACACAGGCTGGTGAGCAGATCACCTTTAATTTTTCCTTCCTGAACTACAATGTATTGCTAAATGGTATGTCTGAATTTGATGAATTTTCAAAGAAATGTTCTGACCATCCATGACATCTATTTCATTGCCCCAGATTCTTTTTCTCTGTAATAAATCTAGCTGAAGAAGACACATAGGAAACAAAATCTTGTAATCTAAAAGTATTAAATGTATCTCAGTGTTTTCTCGGTGGTTTTCTGTGTGTCAACTTGTAATGACTACAAGTGTTATTTTCTCCAATAAATTAATTAATTAAATTTCCACTGCATGAAAATTTACTAAAACATTCTACATCAAAATGTGGAATGTTGGGGAGGCATGTTTTGAAGTTCTTTTCTGCTAATTTCTTTGTATCTTTGTCCTTATTCTAGCACAAAATTTGACATCATTGCTGAGAAGAAGTATAACAGGGAATCAGGTCTATTGTGACAAACTAGAGTAGACTTAGGACATTTGTGAATTATATATATTATTTAAAATTTATTGTCTGGAATTCTTTTTTATTGTGGTTTTTTTAAGTCAGAATTTTATATAGCTTTTAAAAATGTTGTTAAATAAAATTTCCTCCTGTTATTTTTATTTTCATTTTTATTTTTATTTTTATTTTTATTTTTATATTTTTATTTTTATTTTTATTTTTAGTGTTGCTAAATATGTACATGGGATGATTCTCATGTCATTGGGTGAAACCACGTTATAAATACATGTTAATATTTTAAAACAGATCTCTGCAGGACTCACTTATATTGAAATTTATCACAGACTGGAAGTGGCTTTATTTCCCTCTGTGTTTATCCATGTACCAGTAACAAATGACCTGACTGAATTAATGAATCACAGTAATGTCAGTACTCTACTTTTATTTTCAATTGTGTAATCTGTGGTGAGTCGAGTACTGAATTGTAGAAACACATCTTGTTATGCGAGAAAAACTCCTCTGCCACATGGTCAGTGATCACCTGGAGGGTGTACATGCCAAAACCTGAAGGCGCAACATTACAGTATTTGTCTTGCAATTAAAAAACACCACATGGAGGAGAAGGAGCAATAACGACATCAAGATAGATTTACATGTTCTGTACTCTCTTAGAGCTCACACTGCTTAAACTTATAATTGACACAAACATCTGTGCATTATTTATAGATGCTTTGCTCACTGTTTCACAATTTTAAGATTCCCCAAACTCTGGTGGGATCTTTCTGGCAGGCAGGAAGTTGTGGTCATTGCTTCACATATATTCCACCCTACTTTAGGGAGTGGAGTCCATAGTATTTTTTCAGGATCTATGGGATGGAGACAGCATGATGAGGAACGAAACTGCAGTGTTCAAATATTGCAAAACTTCTCCTGAGACAGACTCATCTTGATTCTTTCACTTTTTTCTTCCTTTTTTTAAAATAAGGTCACTGAGGATCTGCAAGCTGCTGCTCATTTTTAAAGGTAGCATAGTAATTTGCTTTAAGGCGATAACAAAATAAGATTTGTCCCAGCAGTTTTGTGGCCATTTGATATCTTGGACTTAACCGATTTGGATACAATTTAATTAGTTGCCCATCATTTTCATATAGAGGGAGCACCCATCTAAAGTCTAGGATCATTGATTTGGGGTTATTTTAGTTGTTTTTAGTAACAGGGTAAATTAGAAAAAAAAAATTAAAGATAATATATCTAATAATATACATACTTCAGGTATAAGATTTGAATCTTTAAGTTAGGGTAAAGCAGAGAGGATATTTGCATTAGAAACACTAAAGAACAAATAACTCTTATCTGTTGCTAGCACATTGCTTTCACTAAAACATTCTGTAAATACCTTCATTCGTGTCTGGGCCTGACACATGGTATACTATCTTTTGCTTAATTAGTGGCATTTTCAGTTTCTTCTCTACTTCTCCTGAAGTGAAAATTCATTTCTAAATTTTATGAGATGTCAGACTTCCTCTAACAGTGTGAAAAAAGAGCTCGGAGGCTCTAAGTAAAAGGTTTTGGGCCATGATTGACACAGTATAGTAGGTCATATGCCCCCTTGACAAGCAGTAAATTCTGAGCTATACTACAAAATACAGGTGTTTCTAAGGAAGATTCTGACTGGATAATTTGCAAGCATCAGCCTATATATCAAGTGTAGCTGAATGTAATGGCTTGTGAAGAATCTTTCTCAGCTGGACGTGCTCAGGAAAGAGAAGATGCTGAGTGTGTGACAGTGAATTATATCTAACTGCTGGAAATGGGGATTACAGATTACACTGATGAAAAGCACAACCATCATTCAGACAGACTTTGACAGGACCTTCCAATCAAAATTCCATTTTCTGGCCCTGGTGGGTTAATTTACAGGCATGCACACATGCACAAAGTTTCAAGTCCTATTGATGAACAAATCACATCTTCACAAACAAACCTAATTTAAAAATCCCCTTGGAAATGACTGTTTTGTTAATGCAACCAGTGTATGAGACGATGGAAATGCGCTTGCACAAGACACTTTGTATCATAGTGTCAGAATGCTTTCATTGACAATTTTGATGTTCCTCCCTCCCTGATATTTTAATACAAAAGGTATTTTGATACCATGAAGATGTATTTTAGTATTTTCCTGGCTATTCTGTAGCAGTTAATGACAGATAGACATTTTTTGCTAGTTCAAATTTTGAACTACCACTGGTGCATGGAAACTACTTTTCGGTACCCCGCTTTTCTGTGACATACATTTTCTGCTTTCTTTTGGCATAGTTACAGCTATTTGCATGAAAAGAGAGGGTGGCGGAAGGGGTGGACTTAGAAATCCACCTACTCTTGTTGTTTACTCTCTGCATAAAGTCATAATCCCTGATGAAGTAATCAGCATTTCTGCAATAGCAAATCATTAAAGTTGCACAAAGGAAGTCGCACTTCAGGGATTCTTATCTGAAAGGATTCCGAAAGCTGTTACCTGGTGGCTGACTTCAGTGGGACCTGAAAACAGCCAGCATGTCTCACTATCAGAACTACTTTCCCCGAAGACAACCAGCAAAATTGCCATTGTCCTCAATGAAGCAGAATGATACCCTCAATGAGAAAAAGGAAATGAATATTGAAGAAACAAAGATGCTTCTTTCATGCAAATTGCTTTACTAATAAATAAAAAAGGAGGAATTAGAACCAGGAAATATAGGAGATAAAGAGAAACTGTTGTCTGAATTAATGCCTTTCAAATTTTCCAATGAGGCATTTACTTAGCATTTAGTAGCAATGTTCATTATACTTTGATAATTATTTAGAGCTTTCTCCCTCACGAACTGGTTGTAGTGAAAGACTGTATCATGGTTCACTAGTTAGGGATTCTTTTGCACCATTATGCAAAAACGGATAAAGAGTAGTTTTTCTAGGAAGAGGGCTGAGAATCTGTGAAATAAAGCAGCTCAATTAGAGGAGACTTGAAGTTAATGGGAGCGTGTTCTGCAGGATATGTATATTTTAAATTAGTGTATTCTAAAAGAATAATCCAAATTTAATTAAAACTGAAAAAGCAACACCACAACCACACATCCTCCGAGGCAAAACTGTAAAATCTTCACTTGCTGCCTACCCACCACAATATCAGCCAAGTAAATTGAATAGTGTATATTCAGTGAATGTTGTAAAAGCCAGTGTTTATGAACTGTTACCATGTAGTATCATTAATGTTACTTTTCGTTCCTTCAATTTCTGTAAAAAAATTTTAAGATTTTAAGTTCATTTTAAGTTACTCGAAGTTTGTACCTTGAAGAAACACATGAGGTTGTAAATTGTATGAAGACCAAGCTCTGTCTTCACTGAGCTAATTTTTTTACCTTATACCCAACTTATGCATGTATTTAGTCAGTATGTTGAACTGATAAGGTGAGGCAAACTCAAGCAAATAATAAATACTAATGAAACTGTATGTATCTTAATAATCAACAAAGGAAAAAAGTATAAGTACAAAGTTCAGTGTTTAGTGCCTAGTGGGACATTTTTACTTAATGGTACCTATTGAGACAAACTGATTTTTTTTTCAACATTTTTATAAGGATGTACTATTTGATACTAGAAGTCAAGCTGAAGGGAAGAAAAGATTTAATTGTGTTATATTCTTTCAAAAATCAGAATATGCAAAGAAATCTTTTATTCCCTTCAGGTTTTTTTATCCCTGTCACTAATTTGTTCAGAGCACTTATTAGAGCCTACCTATTTTGTTTTAACTTGACCCAGTCAAAGCAGTTTGAAGACATTTACAATGATGAAGAGGGAGCTTCAATTAACCTTCTTGGCTGAGATATTTGATATGCATGAGTTAATATATAACAACTTAATTATCTAATACTCTTTGTAAAAGATTTCTAATAAAGAATGGAATTGATTTATATATTATGAGAGAATAATCATTTATTTAATTCCTCATCAGATTTCTTTTGCCAAAATGTATGTAAATTAACCCCCAAGCTAAGGGACCAAGACCAATAGTCAGGACCTGAGGACTTTCAAACTCTCTCTGTTTTGATATCTTTGCTTTGAAGGAGAAGCAAAGCTGCTGATAATAAATAATCAAGTTCTCCAGAATTGTACTGCAGGTCAGAACCCACTAGGGCTGTAGACATACATTTTAATTTTTATTCTAGAGATCCATTGTCATAATTTGTGCCACGATAGATAAAAAGAGATAGGAAAAAAAAGGATTTTTAAAAATTAATTTTACAGGACATAATTGATATTTCTTATACATATTTTTAATGATGTTATTTACCTCTATTATTTTTATGACATTTGAATTAATATATTAATTGTCTTTAATAAGAATATAAATGTATATGTTTTCTTAGAGAATGCATACTTGTGAAAACAGACATAGGAGTAGATTTGAGCTCAACCATGGAAAAAAAAATCATAGTGTTTCAGACTAAGTCCTGGTTTATCTTAGTCCTGGTGCAATCTAGGACCATTCCTAGCATGGAATAGTGAAATTCCTGGTGCCCCATTGCAACGACAGTAGCAAAATAGTGTTTGTCTTTACTGGATCCACTCTCCAGGCTTCTTATTTAGAAAGATATTTATAAGATTACAAAGGAGGAAACTTAGGGACGAAAGAATATAATGATTTCTTGAAGTTAACAAATGGATCTGATGACAAAGAAAAGCATCAGAATTAGGGTTTGATTCCTCTGTTATCTGCATTACTTGCATGGAATTTTGGGGTTTTTTTGGATAAGTTTGGATTGTTGTTAGGTTTTTTTGATTTGGTTTGGTTTTGGGTTTTTATTTGGTTTTGTTTTTAATAATTATATTTTAATTTTATTTTTATTGTGGAAAATAGTGATATCTAAGAACTGTGATTTTAAAATAGTTTTCAAAAAAAAAAAAAAAGGAACAAGAACAGCAGATGAGGAAATCTAAGTAGCCAGGGTGAAATCCCTGTTGATGCAAAATTGTAGCTGTCTTCTGGGAATCCAGAGTTTCACTGTTAAGAGAGGTGGTAAGGATTAGATCCACAAACATCACGAAAGCGTGGTTCAAAATGACATTTAGAAAAGGGCCTGGGAAATGAGTAAGGAGCAAGAGGAAGTAGAAAATAATGAATTCAGAGTTGTAAGCAAGAGTAGGCTTGCACACATATCTAAAGGTGGGAATTAATGGAACAAAACTGTCTCTCATCACTAAGACAAGGTGAAGATTAATATTTTTTGCATGAAGGCTTGTGTTTTTTCACTCCTTTGAAACACAGTTCCCTCTCCAGTAATAAAGATAATAAGCATAAATCCTTCACAAGAAAACACAGATAAACAGGGTTAGCTAAAATTGATTAGAAGTGACTTTTAATTTTCTAGGAAAAGCAGAACACTTTTGTTTTGCTATTTAGACAGTTTACTTAATTGTTAAGAAGTCGTTTCAGCAAAATCCCCAGAATCCTATATTGTGTGCATTTCATATATCAAATATCATCATTCCCTTCCTTTCAGGAGACAGTCATTATGATTTGACTTAGTTGCCCCAGGTTGCCTCCACACTTCAGGTCCCTGCAGTGAAAGTCTTAAGTACCCTTTATGGTCAAAAAAGAGAATTTTACCTCCAGCAAACAGGCTGTCTGGCCTGTAAACAGGTGTGCAGGCCAGGAGGGGTGACCAGGGCTGTGGTGAAGCTCCTGCCTGGCTGCTGGCAGGAGACTGTGTTCTCCTTGGTTGAAGACAGAAGTGATCTATTAGCACAATGTCAGTGTTCTACTCAAAAATTTTTCTATAAAATTCAGAAGATTGTGATATAGGAGACACATGGCTTGTTTTCTTAGCATTTATATCTATGTTTTTTTTCATTTGCTTAAAAAATTTAGACATCTAATTTCTGCTTCAGTTACATTTTAATGCTCAAGTGATGTCTTGGATATCACCTGAAAATAAAATAGAGACTGCAGATTATACTTTTCTATTGTACATTGTAAAGTAAGGAGGAAATTATCCCTTTTATGAAAAATGAAGCTGTTAATAATAATTGCTTTGAATGTGGGACTGAAATGTTAGGCATGAACTAGGATTTCTTTGTTAGAATGTTTCAAATGGTATTTATAATATGATGGTTTTTTGGTAAGCATTTCTTACGTGTCATAGCCCCGTCTGTGTTACAAGTTAGTGCAAAAATAATGGTCAAGTCTTGATATGTTGACTGGGGTTTGAATTTTCCTACAAAATCTACAAAGTATATTGGTAGAAAAGGCTGTATTTTTGGAAACAAAGCAATTGGTTAGTGAGTCAATGCTTCAGGAACAGTATAAATATGACATATCTTTGTACCAACTGGAAGCTGACCTGCACAACTACAGAGCACAGATTCAGTCTGGCTCAGAGCAAAGAGCAAGAAGTGTTCAGGGTATTTACACTTCTGTAGTGAAAAGCTTGAATTTGCCAAGAGAAATTCTAATGATCTAGGATGGGAATCATAGTAATTCAGTCCAGGAGTCTCATTCCTAAACTAGTAAATGAATACTAATTTAAAAGCAAGTGTCCATGTCATCCTAAACTATGAAGTAGGTCAGGGATACCCGCTGAGGTAATAAAATCCCCATACTAATTGTAGGGCTGGAGAAATAGAAGGTTTAAAATGAAATAAAGTTTTGGAATACTAAAAAAGTCATCCAAAACCAGCTGAAAAAAAAAAATAAATGGAATCCTTATTAACATAAATTTGATTTAAATTTGATTTTTTTTCTTTTTTTCTTTTTTTTTTTTCCCTATAGAGACTGGTTCACTGAAGAAAAGATTCCAAAAATTTTAACAAATCATGCATTTTCTCTATCAGCTTTCAAGTGCTGGAAATAAAGCATAAGAAATAGCTTCAAAGTTTCAAAGGAAAATTTTGATGAAAAGGAAAAAAAAAAAAATCCCATTGAAACTGCTTCGAAGAGGTTTTCTATCATCAGAGCAGCTCTACTTTCAAGCACCACTGGTATGTTCACTTTACCTGCTTCAATATAGCCATAATCTGGGACTGTTTATCTTTGGACGCAGAGAACATACTATATCATTACCTAAACTGTTATGGAACTATGTTACTGTAATTTTTTTCCTCTCCAAATTCAATTTAGTAGGCATACAAGAAGAAAAACATTATTTGCATAATGAGCCCTTTTCTCTCTCTCTTCTGATGACATAAAAAGGGATGATTTTTTTCCTTAAAAGTAACACATTCACCAAATATTTATCATATTTTCCAATGAACTCTTACAAAATGTGGTGAATTAATGGAAAAGAACTTGATCAGACAGAACAGAAGGAAGAAAAAATATCAGCACACTGAAATATGTTGGGTTTTGAGTGTTATTACAATCATCACACAGGTGACTGAAATGGTGAGAAAATAGTTGTATTCTTAGGCTGACAATTTTTCCTCCCCCCTCATTACACTGTGTCACGCCATGAAGCTTTACAATGCTGATACAGTTCCTGAAAGTTTGCTTAATGGAAAACATGCAAAAATCACTCAGCAACAGCTTAGAAAAAATATCAAAAGGTCTTTGTTTAGTGGCAGAGTTAAGTTTCTCCTTTGACAACTTCAAGCAACAGGAATGCAGAAAAAGAACATTCTCAGTCAAAACGCTAAGCAAAGTTTAGGGACATCCAGGTATGTTTAGAATACAAAGTTCCTTTAGCAAGATAAATGGTGACATTACAGCAGACACACAAGCTGACAAACTAATATTTTGGAAATCAGAAAACATTTTTTTGTAGGTGCTACAATACTTTGCTTTTGTTGCCTGCTGCTGGAAGGAGAAGGGGGAAGGAGAGTAAGGAGGAGTGGAACAGGAATGAAGAAAAGTTTCTTCTGTCTTTTTATCTCTTTTGAAAGCTCTTGAGTTTTTTTCTAAGAATCTAAGATTCTAAGACTCTAAGGTCAGAGAAAGGATAAAAACAGAAGTGTGCACACAATGTGGTCATAAATACCTGGTCATCTTCCAGTAATTAATTGGTCACGCATCTCTAAAGCTGGCTTACTTTGTGCTTCATTAAGTTGTTGTATACTTTTTTGCATACCTTTGGCGTTCACACTAAACCTCAGCAAAAATAGCTGATCAAATATCACATTAATTGAATGATTCATTGTATGTCATCTTAAAATCACTAAACAAGTGCGCTCACATCTGTATCCCTCCACCTAATTTGTACTTGTTTGCATCTCAATGCTAGTTGTAGTGTGGATATAGTTTCACTGGGTTGTGTGTTGAAATAGGTCTTGTTCTTAAGCAAATAAAACAAACAAGGATCAAAGGAGAAAATATTGTTATGCTTGTACGAAAAGGGAAGACCAGAGAAACTAAGAAGCTCACAGAAGAGGTACAGCACAACAGAGCACTGAACATGGAAGAGTTCCATGTCTCTCGGAAGAATCTCTTGAGCTTTTGGCTTGTAAATGTTGGTTGACTAGGTGGAGGAAAAAAAAAAAAAGCTGCAGCATTAACAGTGTCTTTCAGAAACCCATTTCATGCCCCAGACAATGATTTGCAACATGCAGACTCATCTCCTCTCATTTGCCTCTCTCCTACCCCCCACACATTCTTTCTGTCATGGCTTCTGCTCTCAAAATACATGCAGTCTGACACGTACTTTTGTGCAATAACTCCCAATCATTTTCTTTTCTTTCCGCTTAAGATGGGAGCCTTGGAATTAGGGATTTACTAATTGACATGATTCAGTGGTGGTTTGGCATATATATTTTTCCTTCTTTACTATCTAGTTAGCTGAAAAAAACTCACATATTCATCATCATTTCTAAACAACCACAAATCATGGATGTTCTGGCTGTTTCCACCATTCTCAAATTACGAGGTTGTTTTCTTGGAAGGAGCAACAGTATTGGGGCAGTAAATGAGGGATATGATTGAACGTAGTCAAGTGAGAATTTTTCCCTTTAAACCACTAAAATCAAATAAATTAAACACATATTGAGAGGTTTTTATGAAGGTATGCACTAGCATCAGCAAAGGCTGTGTATCTAACTTAAGTTCATAAGAAGTTATTTTTATATGGTCTAACAAACCCTATTTTGAGGAGAGTATATAACCCTACTTGAAAGCTTGATAATAAACTGAATATAACTATGAAAACATGTTTTCATATGAAACACTATCTATAATTTTTGAATTTTGGTATACATAATCATATGGTATACAATTTTTCCAAAATATACTCAGTATGAGCAGTGAATAACAGGTAATACCTACTTCCTTTAACTGCTTCAGTCATCAAAGATTCAAATTATAATCCAAGATAAACTAACTTTAGGAGGTCAGGTTTACTGTGGGTTTTATTATCCCATGCAAAACAGAAACAGAGGTGATAGTTTTCTGCAGGGCAAAAGTCCATTAGTAATTGACACTAAAAACCTGTTAATTTCATAGTCTTGCTCTAAACATTTTAATCTTTCTCAGAAGCTGTAAAATGAGTGGTTTCTTTTCCAGTGTGTGGTAGAGCCAAAAATCCAGTCTTGATGAAAATGAGTTGATCAACAGAAAGGGAGAGATGAAACAAAATTGAGAGGAAGGAATATAAACATCTACATGATAGTGAATTGCAGTGTAGATGTTAGTCTTGAGTGTGCTCATTTTGGTGCTGTCTCACTGCTTAAGCTTAAGCACATGTAAGGCCTTTAAGTTCCTTGCCGTTTGAGTCAGGAATGGGCTTTGTTCTATGTGCAAGCAGCACCTAAAATAACTGTATGTTTATGCCTTTTCAGAGCTGGTGGATGCTATTCATGTGATTACATTAATTTATATTGTACAAGATATTTTCATATACTTTAGAGAACACAGAACGTTTTCTGACTTCTTCTTGCAATGGAAATTATCTAAAGCATTAGTATAGGGATTATTATGATTTATTATTATATAAGGGATCTTCTATTCTGACTCACTGGTTGGTAAACTAATTACACTGATGTGGTACTATTCCTATATGGATCGTAAATTTAATTATCTGTAAGAGCGCACAGCACCCTTGCATATAGGAACCCTTTGGCATTTTAAATATAAATAACTCCTGTGCACCACTCATATATGTTGCCTAATATCTTGTTAACACATCTTTGATATTTTCTTTTGCATACCAAGAAGGTCTTACCTCTTGAGGTAATAAATTAGTGAATTTATTCCTAGTGACTGTTTTGCAAGAAACAATATTATAATCAAAGCCCTCGGGTATCTTAGGCCTTGAAAGCATGACTGAGTTACTGCACATGGACTTCTCAAGAAAACACTAATTCTGAGAGAGAAGGGAAGTAGTTTAACTTAGTCTGACTCTCTTCAACCCTGGGTTAACTCAAAATTACCTTATACTTGCTGTTGATAACACACAAAGTTTGTTATGACAGCTGAAGCTCAGAAACTTTTCTAAACTGCAGCACTGTCTGCACCCTTACTGGTTTTAGTATTCTACAACTATGAAGCCAACCATTTGAAGATATGCTTAATTTGAACATTGGCAATAAAACCTCCCATGGGCTTTTATTTCTAGAATGTCTTCTTGTAGAGAAGAAGGTTAGAAACACATAATTTTCTTCCCATGATTCCAATGAATAAAATAATGTTGAAGCAGATGAACACAAGAAGTAGAGAATGTATTTACCCATAAAGATTTGTCTTTTTAATGTAACCATAATGTGAGAGTATTTTTTGCAGTCTTTTTTTGCTTCCTGAGAAAGTTTTGGGCTAAAGGGTGGGGTAAAAAGATGCACACCCTTGCATTCCTCCTCACCCAAACTTGGATGTAATGCAAAGCCTGTGCTTCAAATCTGCCTGACTGTGAGTAGGAAATTCTGTCACTGTGGTAAGCACCAAATATTGTGGGATATATTCTGATTTCATTCAAATTTGTTTTGAAATAACATTGCTCATTAGTCTTCACAAGAATGTACACTAGTGAGCTATATTCACCTTGTGTGAAGAAAAACACTACCTAAGTGAAGATATTAATTTTTTTACAAATTAACGTTTAAAAATAATTACAGTAAATTTACAGTTTCTTTGAATTTGGTTTTATTTCTTTTATTTTTCTTTAAAATTTTAATAGTGTCCAGAAAATTGATCTGAGAAGTCACACTAAAATTTAATAAGACTTTCCCAAATTTTTTAATAATTACTTGTAATTGTTGTTAGATATTTGTTTTCAATACATCTGCGAATATGGTTTAGAAGCTTGAATTCACTAGAAGAAATTGAGAATGGAGAATTTGATCTGAAAACTCTTATCTCACAGAATATGCTTAGTGATTACAGATATTAAATGCTTTGGTTAAGAGTTTTAGAACAAATATAAATTCCCAAAGATTGACTCTAAAATATAAATATATTCTCTGCTAGAATCAGAAGGGATAATCATGTGGATAAACATAAAAACATGTTTTTGAAATTATTTTGGTTTCCCACATAAACAATTTATACTTCTAATAAAACAGATTACAGAGTACAGAAAGATTTTCAATACAAAAACTCATTTAGTAAGGTTTCCAAATCTTGATTTACATACTTTCTTTGAGTTGCAGACTCTAAAAATCTATCTAAAGATAGAATTGTATTTATAAAAATAAATAAAACATTTTCAATAATCTAAAATGAAGAACAAGGAATATAAATTAAATATAGTTTACATTTTTTTAATACTTTTTTTTCTGTAGTAGGAACGCCTATCATTCTTATTTCACAATAGTCTTTTTCTTACCAAACTAAAGGTAAAACCCCAGGAAATTCATATCAAGTGTAATTTTAAAAGTATTAGGATTTATGTGAAAGAAGTCTGTCTACAATCATTGAATACGTGACCACTGGAGTATGACTGTGACAATGTGACATATGTGTGTCAAAATGTGTTGTTAGATACCTAAGGCAACAGTCATTTTAATTACAGATTACTCACAAAATTGTCTAGGAGAGGGTAAGGAATGCCCCCAAGACATTACCTACCCAGACCAGATCTCCGTCTTGAGAAAGAATTGCTTTCTTTGCAGCCAGTGGATAGGAATGACTCTAGAAAACTGAAAAAAAAATTTGGATATGTAAGGAATACTAAAAAGAAATTACATCTATAGGTATGTACATATGCATGTTTACTTCTTGCTTTTCCCAACACTCCTCAGTTGAAAATGCAGAGGCAGGCCTTAGTTCTTGAATAGTACATGAAAACCACAGTGCTAAACCCCCACGTGACTCTTTGAAAGCGTACCCCATGGCGATAGGCTTTCATAGCTCAGCTTCTAAGGAGGCTAAGCCTCATTCAGAAACTCAAATTATCAATTTCTCTTGTTTGGAAAGCTTGAACAATTCAGGGAGATAAACATACTTCTGACCCATTGCCTAGTGATGCCTATTCTAAAAACTTGTCCTCAGTGGAAGTCACTGTGAAACAAAATGCTATGACACTTCAGGGTTGTGTAGTTATGGACAGAAGTTATAATGGTCCTGAAATACACTTCAGGCTCCATGCTCTAAGCTTGCAGAGCACCAGCTCACCTCATTGAAATCACGTTAATCCCCAGAAAAGCAAGAGCAGTCAATGGCACTAAAGCTTCAAATATGAATGATCAAGAACATGTGAGGTTCCTGAAAGAATATTGTCTCAGTGGGAGGACTCAGAGAAGCGATGATCTATAATCCCTTGAATGATTGTCCTTTTTAAGGAAAATTGCTCCAAATGCCTCTTGGGATATATTCTTAGAGTTGAACCTTTATTTTTTCTTCTTACTTTCAGAATGAACCAGTAGGAATTATCTTTTTTTTCTGCTTGCAATAATGAAAAGAATCAAACTGTCTGGTGGATTATACACCCTCTTGAACTCGATTCCCAGGAAAGATACAAATGTATTGGATTTTTTATCTTGACCACCTTAAACTATGCTGCTTTTATCAATGTAATTTAAACATCAGGGTCAAATATACAGACAGTCCATGTATAGGTCTTACATATGATATCTCAGGTAATCTGTATGGTTTGTCAGATACTCAGTATTGGAGTCTTTTTCCCATTATCTTTTTGTGTCTCTGAGTATCTGTGTGGGAATGGTGTTGTGAACTTTTTCTCTTAATTCTCCTTGGTAACAGGCACAGAGAAGTTGTAATAGAGGAGAGGATGAAATTTTCCCTTGTAGATTAGGAAAGGAGCCTGTTCCACTGCATTCTCTGACATTAAAGAAAACATGACCCATTGCATTTCTGCCGGTTTTGAGAAATTAAAATCTTTTGCCCAGACATCTCAGAATTTGATTTTATTCTGGGTTGTTCTGATTTATTTAAGAAGCCTTGTGCTCTGAGGCTGAAGTGACAGACAAAAGGAGCACTGGATATCAGGGAAGAAAAATTATTTGTGGTCCAGTTTATTCTACACCACATGCTTTTGGAAATAGGTTTTGATCAAATTGTTTGAGGGGGTCAATAAGGAATAGCTTTTGGTGCTGCCCTTCTACTGATGAACAAATATGTTTGGCAACTCTGAAGCCATCCGTCAGCCAGATAGGAGGAAGCTCCGTGGGGGAGGTGTCGCTTTGACAGATGCCTGCAGCTCTTGCTTGAATTGAATGGGTTGTACATCTGGCTGCCTACAATTATATCACACTACACGGCACAACCTCTTTGTCTCCCTGCCTCCCACACCCTACCTCGCCACTCCCTGTTTATTCTGGGTCTGAATCTGCAGCTGTGACACCGACTTCATCGTGCGAATGAGGCTGAGTCTCTCTCCACTGCCTGCTAAGAATTGTTTTGCAGAAATGTGGCTGCTGTCCAGACGTCTGCTCTTGTCTCATCTTGTACTTCTGTTTAAAGCTTTTGATCTCATTCCTGCCTCTGTTGTTTTGTTTGTTTTACTTCTTGTCCCAAGACTCCTGTTGCTTTTTTGGTCTCTAAAGCCTTTCCTTCAGCAGCAGAGCTAGTCCTTCTGTTTTCCCTGTCCAAGGCCTCCGCCAGGCTGCAAATAGGTTATCCAGCTGGTAACTGCTGTTATCCATCACACCAAAGGATGGCTGTGGCATATAGCCTATGACTGGGAGATCTCTTTGACTCTCAGATTTAAAAAGGTATTTTGTGTTCAGCATTGGCCAGCATTATTAGTGTCTTTGAACTGTTATGTATTGTCTGGGCTCTTGCAAGGTTTTTATAATTTTATTTAATTTTGGATTCCTGGCTATAGCATGGTTCATAATCACTTTTTTTTTTTTTTTGGAATAAAAATGGAAAATCAGCTTTGGGTTTTTTTAATGCAAAATAAACTGAGTGTTACATTGAGCATTCTGATGAAGTAGCTTGCATGCTAAACAGTCTGGATTTTTTCATAAAGCTATCCACTAAAACTTAAGAGGTTTAATTATTTGTAGGTGAAAAGAAGGTTGCTCAAAATTTTTCAATTTCAATTTTGATTTTTATCTCAAAACTTGTATTGTGGGTTGAGTGATTACACTGAAGCACCATCAGAAATTTTAAGTAATCGATGAAAATAATCAATTGGAGCACAAATGGAAAAGGGGTGAGGCATTATGTACTTTATTTACCAAAACAATACACTGAGTTTGAAGGAATGTGCTGTATTGACAGAATACTACAATATTTTCTTCAGAATATAATACATCAGTGCAAAAAAAGATAACACCATGGGTGAGAGCAATTGGCCAGTGACAGAAAGAAGAGTGCTCACAGTTAAAGAAATCTTCTCTGTTCTCCTGTTGGACTGTCTCCTAACTGCCCGTGTGCACAGCCTCAGTATGTGACATTTAGAGAAACTTGTGATTTATCAAACTTACAGGTGTTTTTTCCTTGACTACAATAAAGAGAAAGAAGATCTAATAGGACTGTCCCCACTACACTCTTGGGAAAATGAGGAGAGAGAAAAGCATTTTGCTCTCTGGTTTAAAGCCTGCTCTCTTTTATGAACCTTTACAAAGAAGGGTCATGGCTGCTTCTTAGCAATGACACTGTTTTTCAAAATTTGAGTTAAACAGTGCTGTCTTGGAAAGCCCTATACCTCCGTGTCCATCTATGTCTTCGTGCAGACTTACCATTCAGTAATGCTTTTTTCCTTGACTCTGTGCTATACATTTACACAACCAGAACTACCACAGAACTACTATGCTTAAAGAGGCATATTCACACACTGACCTTCAGTCTGAGGTGGCTGAAGCTTTTCTAATCTTAAACTTTGGCCACAAATTTCACCGAAATGTTGCATCTCAATAGCAGCAGCAAGTATAAACCAGCAGTCTGTTTTCCAGCCAGTTCTACAAAAGCAGAGATTTCTGAAATATCTTCAGTGCTTAGGATCAAGTAATCAGATTTTTTCAAGTAATTATATTTTTTCACCAAATTTTTTCATGAGCAGTGTTATGCTCTTTGAGTAAGGACTCTCCCTTTGTTATTGGTGTAAGAAAATCCAGTATAAAGTGCAGACAGTGCCTAAGCTATATGAGAGATTCTTAAGTTGGTCTAGTGCACAAAAGATGTATGACTAAGCTTAGTGATGAATATATGTAGAAGCTGAACTACTGCAAAGACTCTTGAATTCGATCCCACGGCAATTTTTTAGTGTCTTCCATGCAGTTTAGGCTGCTTTTTTGAAGTTCCTAACATATCATTAGTGCCTCTCAAAGACAAATTCAGGACTGATCTTTATTCCTCCCTGCTTTTGATGGTCACTAATCAACAGTGAAAATACAGAAGAAAAAGGAAAGCAAAAGCAAAAACCAAAGGTAAAAATCATTAAGATCAGAGTGCTACTGGATGAAGACAGTAACATAACGTCTGTTTCTATGACTGAGAATTTATGCTTTTTAATTGGTGTTACCACTACTGCAGTTTTGATTTCTTTAAGCTTTTTGCAGGTTTTCATATGTTTAATTTAACAATTTTATGAAAGCTTGGGGGTGGATAATTTTGGACAAAGAGAGAATCTATTTAAGAAGGGAGGAAATAAATATAAAAATGCTGGTAGAGATGGGACAGACTAGAATGGCCAGTTTAGAGACGTTGTCAGAATAGTTTTTGACCTTTAAAAAAAAGGGCGAAAAGTTTTTTTGAAAAGCATAAGTCCACTTATAATAATAATATCAGAGAGGAAGTCTCACAGCAGTTTAGTAGTTATCACTGTCTCTGAATTGCTGGTAGTTTAGAGCAACTAACTTTGTTGCACAAGGTCTGCTCTCTTATGTATGTATCATCACAAAGTACTTCACTGTTGGGTGTCATATCGGAGCTGGCTTGTGTGCAGTGTGTTTGAAACATGCTATTCTAGTGTCACTGGCTTACTGAGAAAAAGCAAATTCTCAAATTAAACTGCTGCAAGAGCCAGTCATCTGCAATTGTAACACAGAGAGTGAGCTGAAAAATGAACCAAAGCAAGTAATGTCTTTTTGAATAGCAGGCACATCAAGCAAAACCAAAGATAGAGGATTTATACTGGTTTGCTAAGTACACCCAATCCTGACATTCATGACAGGAATGAGAGAGGGAAAGCATGTAGAAATGTATCTGGAATACAATATAGAAACAGTCAGGATTTTAAGCCTCAGGACAGCTTGCCCATATTTAATTGTTGTGAATTGTTTTATTCTCCATCATTATTACTAAAGTAAGAGACATTCTAGGCCAGCCATGACTCCACAGACAGACCTAGCTGGGATGTGCCTCCCTGAGAGGAGCTCAGCACAAGGTCTGTCTTCCAGAGAGGCTTGGATGTCTGGTACAAACGGGACAGACTTCAGGAGCCCCATCTGCTGCAGTGAGTCATCACTTTGTGTCTCCCAGCAGGATCAACACCTGTTAGCAGGGCAAGAAGAAAAAGCCGCCAGGCTGTTACATGACTATAATCTCTGTGCACATTGTACAGCCAAATCATAAACACGAGATTGCAATAAAATACAATATCTCCATAAATCTGTCATCTGACGGATATGGCTGGAAATGCCTGTATCTCACCCTTCTGTGCAAACCCCTAACTCAGCGTTATCAGCGAACTCAGAAAGCCAACGCTTACAAAACCAGCAAGTATCAGCAGAGTCAGCTATTGGAAGTGCATGCAGGTAGGAATTCTTTTGTGGCACTTTTGTTTATTTTAAGTATCACACCCTGTCCCAGATTGAACATTAGCCATTTTTTGTAGTTTTCTTTATTCACTACCAGTTGCTCATTAGGCGTTTTTTTTAAGCCTTTGTTCAGCTTCACAGTTTCAGTTCCTTAGATATGCTTGTTAAATTCACTTTTTGTTTTAATGTTCTTTGGGGAAAAGATTTTAATTAAACTACAATAAGTAAGTTGCATGGTATTTCCTGAAGTAAGGGTCTAGGGAAAGTCAGTGGTTCTTGGTTGCACCCAAAGCAGGGAGATACCACTTATCAATATTTATCAAAAATATTTGTGTTTGTTGAATTTTACAAAAACTAAAGAAACATTAGATAAAGTATTATTTTCTAGCAGAGTGTGAATTTTTTCTCATTTTTCTCACTTTTTAATTTTGAGGCCCAGCATTTGTGTCATATTGATGATGGCTTCTGAGTGTAATAAGCTTCTGAATTTTTCCTCTTGCTATACAAGGCCACTATATGACTGTGAATACACATACCTATTGGAGGTTGCAGTGGCCAGGATCATGAGTCACTGGGGTGGGGTGGAGCACTGTGGGTAGAGGAGAGCCCAAAAGGAAAAACTGCATTCACTTATCTGTGCTGAGTGGCTTTTGGGGAAAGTGAAACACTGAACAAAAACTTGTTCTTTAATTGAATTCTGGGGCTTGAGATAAGCAATACATACAGTATTTTCAAAGACAGAAGACTGTTGAAATTCTTGGCTTAAGTGGAGGGAGTTTCGGTGGAGTTGTCTTTGTTTTACAGAAAGACTAAATATGGTTTGCAATATCCTGTACATGAGTAATTTGGCAATTAAAAGCATATATTGTTAAGGTGTATAAGTGAATCACATAAAAAATTGCAATTAGAATTCTCACGCGGCTTCAATATTTGGCTTTATATGAGCTTTTAAATGCATAGGTGTAGCATAAAATGAATATAAACTCAGTGTGAAAATTGATGAATAGTATGGCTATGAGACCTGATCCATTATCGATGATTGCTGATGAGCAGTCAATCACCATGACTTGATCCAGAGAAGAATCTTACATTCCAGAAGCCATTTGAACCATATTTACTCAGACACATCCAATAAAAGCCTATTCAACTCTAGTGCTCTTTAGATTCTTTGGCCTGCTATCTGATTGGGTGGAAAGGTGTACTGTCTGAGAGAATTATGTTTGAAAGAGTTTGTGAAAATAGTGACTAGTGGAGGAGGGAGAATTCTAGGTGACCTGACTGAAAAGGCTTCCAGGTGAGTTCACAGCTTCTTAGAAATTCCCTGGTGATAAAAACTTTCTCAGTGCTTGAAGCATCCCTTTGAAACAGAGGGCATGGAAGATTACAGGTGCCTGCCTTGTCTGGGTGTCAAGCTGAAACAATCCTTTTTCTCAGAATCCTCTGGTCACAGCGAGTGTGGCTCCTCAAAGACAGAGCAGACACCTTCTAAATTGGAGGGAAGCGATGCAGCTGGGAAGCAACTGCTGTCATGTAACTTGGGAGCCTCTGAACTATATAGGGCAGGTGGGAAAAAAGTCTGACAGACCTCTTGAGATCTTGGCCCCCAACCACAGTGTGTCTGCACCTGATGCAGAGTACTTGGCTCCGAGGACTGAGACACAGACGCACAGGAGATGAGGCAGCACTAATTCCTCTAATCAGAGAGGCATTTGTTTTATCACACTTTGCAGCAAGAGAGAGAGCCCTGCAGGGTCAGACTACTGCCATTTGCCATAGAAGAGCATTCAGAGCTCTTAACTCCAATTGTGCTCCTGTGGAGTCTCCATTCAGGCTTGTCCTGGAGAGTTAGAGGGCAATTTAACCTGCTATGCGGCATGCAAAAACTTGCCTTATGTAACCTGCTGGCCATTAATGGCTCTGGCTTGCATTAACTAACCATAGTAATTCCAAAATTAACACAGAAATATAAATTAAAGAAAAAGAAACACAAAGGAATAAAAATGCGTAAGTGTTGAGGGCCTTGGATTCCCTAGTGTAGGCTGGAGAATGAGGCAGTGGCTGGTCATAGCTCAGGCACTGTTTATCATGTACATCAATTGAATCAAGTGGAAATAGGTCCAAAAATCTCCCATTTAAGAGAAATGGAAATTGATGGATTAAACTTGTATGAACATATTTCAAGGCTGTCTGGAGCTTAAAATGCTGATCATGCTGTGAATTGGAGTCTTTTTTTCTTTTTGGTATGTTTAACTCCTTAGAGTCACTGGCTAACAACTCAAAGTCTAATTATTATCTGACAAAGTAAATTTTCAGTTTGTTTTCAGTTTTCCACAGCTTTCTAATGACACATTATTAAAGCTTTATAGCTGTCATTAATGTGTCTTCTCTCTTGGGTTCATCGTGGTGACACGCTGAATTGTAAAATTTAAAAAAAGCCTCCTTATATATTGGACAAGATCTAATGACAGTTTCTGAGAAATAGAGGTTCTGTAGCACCATGGAGCTGATGTTTCCCATACTCTCCCCAATCACACTTAAAGCTTGGTACTAAGCTCAGTCCCTCTACAGATGCCCCAGCTCAATTTGACCTATGGCTTTTTTCTCTCGTCTTTTTTTTTTTTTTTTTTTTTGTTTTGTTTTTTTTTGGGTTTGTTTGTTTGTTTGTTTTTACTTATGACATGGCAGGAACTGGAATTTGCTGTGAACTTAAGTTTTTTAATGACACAGCACATGGTAATCATGTTCAGATCCATTTAGACAGCTACAATTAAATGTGCGTCTTTAAGTAGCTGGGTGTACTTTGCTGTTGAAATGATACAGAAAACATAAGACAGCTATTATTCTAGTCATCCATTTTACTTCCATTGGTAAGATAAGGCATTCAATAGCTATGTACAGACGTTTCAAGCTGTTTGCTTAACGGTCCTCCGCTAATTCGACCAATACAGTGGGCACACTAACGAGTAAGTATAACTGGACTTTTTTTTTCATCAAAAAGCAGATAGTAGATGAGATTCTTAACCATGTAAATGCCACACTCCTGATGCAAAGTAAGTTTTGGAAAATATAGATGCATACTGTCATGCTCAAATTCTGTGTATATTCATAAGAAATTACCTGGGCGTCAGTCCTACCAGAAGCTCTTAGTCTTTATATGAAACTAAGCTGAGCAGTGAAGGAAAACATGAACTCTCACACTTAGTCAGCTTGAAACATGTTCTTGTTTCAGCAGGAAAAGTTAATTCCAGACATGCGAGGTGCATCTCACGTGTTTGTTATTCACTGAACCTTTAAGTATGTATTTTTGCTGGAATATTTCACTAGGGAATAATTCAGATATTCAAAATAATAAAATGAGTTAAGTTGTATACATTCATTTGAGAAACTCGTTTATATAGTTCCCATCAGATTATATTATTTACTGGATTAAAAAAAAAGTAGATAGAAATTATTGTTTAATTTTGTATTTAATATTTCATCTAGGCAATTTCATTTTAAGAACAATGGGGAATTCCCAGAGTAAAGACAAAACAAACAAATGGGAAAAAAAGTTGTTCATCTAAAGAAGAGCTCTCTGAAACATCAGTTTGGATGGGACACAAGAACAAGCTGTTTTTTCTTATGTAGAAGTTCAACCTGGATGATTGGAAATGGTCAGTAGCCTTAAAAATCCACAGGAAAAAGTTTTTCTTACTGATTTAATAATACTGATGGACATAGATGGGGTGGGCCTAGAAAAACAGAGATTAAAGCTATCCAGAAGAAAACAATTTGATAACTGAGAACTCTAAAAATAATGATTTCTTCCTCAGATTTTTTTTCTGCTGGTGGTGCTTGTTGCCTGGATTATTCAAGGAATGTTCTTACAGCTTTCCACTTATAATTTACTTTGTGTTCATATATTTATAATATTTCAAGCACTTACATTCTATTCTCACTGTACTGCTATTTTAATGTAAATTATTACCAAAAAATGACTTTCTAGTCAAGAAATAATCTCCATTGCTGCATGGTCTGCATCTGGTAACTGAATATGACTAAAACTGTGCGTCTGGAGCAGAAGGTGTATGACAGGGATCAAAATCAATTATTGGGCTACCGTGCTCACAACAAAAGTGAACTACTGCCACTGACACATTTTTAATTTAAAAAAAAAAAAAGAAATTATTAAAAATGCCTTTAAAATTAAAAAAAAAATATATACCATTAATTCTTTTTTTTTTCAGGTGAACATCAGAGTAAAAGTCAGCCAAGGTAATTGTTTGTGAACAATCACTGTATCATCATATTGAGTCTACCAATTTATAAAGCATCTCTGAATGCAGATGGGCTTGTGAGATGGAGAGAATAATGCACTTGTGAATTATGGAAAAAATTCTTATTGTCTTCTGAAAGAAGTTTATGACTTGGGAAATTACTGATTTCACAAATTTCTTCCACCGAGGAAACTGCTGTGATTTGTACACTTCTACTTTTATTGTTTTCCACCTTCTCACACACGCAGAGAGGCATGTACATGTACAGAGACACACACATATTCACGCAAAATCCAGAGAAATCCTTTTTCAGCTTTAACCCATTTTGTTAAAATGGAAAGTATTTTTATAGGGTTTTTTTGTCTTTCTGGTATCACTTTCAGTTACAAGGCACATGCTGCATAATCAGTCAACTACTCTGTAATTACATTGCAAAGACTATGTAAATACCTAATTATTTTCATGCAGATTACTTGATAATTATACTACCAGTTACAAAGTAATTCAAAGAATAATTACCATGTAACTTCCACTTTTTAGATGTGACGATAAGGCTTTGTTTTAAAGATATAGAGAAGTGCATAATTATCCTGGGGTTACATTCTACTCAGATTGTCGATTATCCTATATTTACAATATTATTATATGGCTACTGGGCTCAGTATTGTGTGACCATAATTTAAAAAAAAAGTCTTTGCTCTTTGCTTTATAACAAGTACTAGACAATGCCAATGTTAATTTTTTTTACTTTCCTATTAATTGCAGTGGATTTAATTTTTTTTTTGACTGTGAAGAAGGAACTGCCTTTTTGTACTAAATCTTACTGTGATTTTTGAAAAATAAAATTACATGGGCCTAGATTCTTAAATGGCACTTGGATACAAAAAAGCTCAATTAAGCTGAATGCAATATTTAAATTTCTTGAATGGGTACCAAAGAGTGAAGTTTAGAAGAAGAGTGAGGCATTCCAATAAAGGTGTCCCTCTCATAAGGTAGACTAGAAGGAGAGATGGTGGTGGTCTCATCTACTTTTCTCAGGGTGGAATAATCTGCTCCCAGGAACTAGTGCTGTCTAATGAGTTCCTGATTTTTAACTGACAGCCTTGGGAACTCATTTTTCTTGCCTGAATAACAGCCCTAGTAGAGCAACTTACTTCTGAATGAACTTTCCAAGAAAGTTATCAACCCAAATTGCAACCAGGATGGAAAATTACTATGACAAAAGCCTCTTGTGGCCCTATAAATGGCAGTCCTAAGTGAGACCCTTTAAGCTCTCCTGGACCTCAACAGGCTGTGACCGGCAATCTCCCTCTGAGTGGGATACCCTTCAAAGCCAGAGAACCCCCAAGTCTGCTATACTTGGAGGACTGCCACCAAATGATGTCAGCAGAGCCTGGACTGACACTGCTCAAGGTACAATCCTTTTTTCCTTGAGAAGATGCAAAGGCATCTGTTGTGAGTACTTCACTGAAATCAAGGGAACTTTTCACAGGTATACCTTGTACATACTCCTCTAGGTCTGTGTGTGCAAGTGTGAATATGTTATAGAGAATGTAGTGTGTATGTTGTTCTCACAGACTCTTAAATGATTCTTATGACTGTCACACAGCAAAATTTTACCAGTGAGTTATTTTGCAGGTGAAAAAGGGCAAAGCAATATTTATATTGCTGTGAAACCCTGAACAACCTTGAAACTATTTTCATTAAAAGGCCGAACATGTTATGGTAACTCTGTTATTTCAGTGGTGATTACAGTGTATAAAAACCTGTAAAAACATTATCATGAGCATAAGGATGTGTTGCATCAAGTGAAAGGATGCAGAGAGAATTCTATGCATACAAGCATGCAAGATATATCCTCAGTACAGAAACTCACCTGAGACTTGCTATACTTATTTTTTTTCACCCAGGCAAAGAAACCTAGATAACCATTCCTCCCTCCAGCTCTTTCCCAATACAAATAACTCTGCTGAAATTACATCAGTGCTAGTGTGGCTTGAAGGGGGATTTAGCTCCAAAATACTCAGCATGATTTTTACCTAAAATCTTTTATAAATCCAGTGTCCTACCCAGGCTCTTAATCAAGGCTTGCCCATGTATATGTTGTTTTATAGTTTATAAAAAAGAAAACTGTCTTTCACATATGTGTGTGTATCTTTTTTATATCTCTCTATATAAATATATACGCTTATGTGTATTTTTCTTGTATCAGCATGTACATATCAGACAGTGGCTGATCTTAACTAGAAAATGCCCCATTGTAACTGAAAACTTGCTGTCAGACACCTTAGTATCATATGTCTAATCCACTCAAACTGCAAGACAGTATGGCCTGGGGCTCCCTGATAAGTTTCAACTGGTACCTTTCAGAAGCATCCTGCCTGCTGACACCCTGGAGCTGCTGAAGTCTCGTAGAGGTGACAAAAGGGGCCAAGGCAAATCCAGGGAACCTTTTGGCTAATCTGTAAGAATATATTGCCAAAACATTTTGTTTCATTAGACTGGAAGATGATCAGACCTAAGATAATTTTTTGTGTGTTTTCAGAGTTGCAGTTTTTCCCCCTTTTACTGTGGCAGCAGACCAATACTTCAGTGTAAAATGTCAATGAGCTGTCAGGACCAGAGACACTGTGCCTATTTGGAAAGAATTAGATAGGGCTTATTGCATTGTTTTAAAAATCCACTTGGGTTGTTAATTCCATGCCTTCTTAACCTGCCTGCTCAGATGTGGTGTTTTTTGGGAATGACGTCAGCCAGCTGGTCTAGTAAATGATGAAGAGTAAGAGTTGGACCTTCCTAGTCTCACTGGATACTGTTTCTTTCAGAAAAAGCCAAATATATGAGACACATTCCTTGTATGCTGAGCCAACCTGTTCCTCTCTGCAGACCCTTCAAATCCATGTGCACAGCAAAAAGCACAAAGCTGCCCTGTGAAGGAGTGGGAATCTATTCCCTAAGAGCGGCATTGGTCTCTGCAACTGTTCAAATGATTCAGGCAGTGAGAGAACCATGACTCACAGTGCTGTTACTGGAGCAGCCCAGTCTTCCTAATGGTGAGTGTCTGACTTGCTAGGTATGATTCTTTCAGAAGATGTATGATGTAGGATATTGGAGAGATAGCACAGGATGTGTGTGGGTGTTACAGATGGCACAGGACTGCGTGTGCAGGGCTAGAGCATGTGGAGCCTTAGGGTTTGCTATGCTGCATTTAACAACAACCACAAAAAATAAAAGCCTTTCTGCATTAATGACCTGGTAACAGTAGCTTTGGCTCTGTGTCCTCGTTCTCTAATGTGCTTAATTTTCAGACCTGGAGTAAAGTGAATGCAGTCCCCATCTTCACCAGAATTTGCCTTTGGAAGCTATTTTAAAAGCCTGGTTGATGTATCAGCAAGACTGGGGAGTATTCAAGTGATGTAGCATATGTTCATGGTGTCACTAACTCTCCCAGTGGAATCAAAATCCTTTTGATAAAGTTAGTATTTTTTTTTTCCACTTGAATCAATTGCTAAGATGAGGGAATTGTACAAGACCTACAGCCATGTTTTTGGAAAGAATGTGCATTTTGCAATTTCTTTGGACAATAAATACTCTGCAAGGCTTTCCAATGCTTTTCTAAAACAAGCTGTTAAAATATTCACAAAATATATCCAAATCAGAGTTACTTTAAAACATTGCTGCAAAACATGTCAGAAAAGTCAGTGGCCTAGATGCAGATGTTTGATGCTGTAGGGTACCCAAGACATCCACACAGGGTTGGAAGATGCGACAAACAGAAAAGACCTGTAGTTGACCCACACTCTTCTGGAGAGTAGTCAGAGTACTTTACATTTACTTTTGTGGTAGGTACCTGTTTTTAGGCCACTGAATTCCACTTCTGGGTTCAGCTGATGTGAATTGTCTCACCAATCCGTATCTCGCAGAGGCTGTGCTACAAACAGCTTGCAGAAATCTTACCCTGCCCTCACCCTGCTCAGCTTGTCCTCTCCTCTGTGCATTGTGCTCACTAGGACTGCACCTCTGGCTCCAGCTTCACTTTAAAGTTGTGTTTCCATCTCCCTGTTCAGCTTCTTTCCTTCGCTAAAGTAGGCAGATTTCAAGAAGTCATCTGAGTTGTTGAAAAACTCTTGTGGGAGTTTCAGAGGAATACTGGAATAGCTTGAGAGTGTATTACTTTCCCATTGAAGCTTGGCTACCCTGCCTGATTTGTGTATGAAAATCATACCCAGCTTATATGTCATCCTGGTGCACTTTTTTTTCCAACACAGCAAAATACCATGTCACTACCTCATCTAAAAAGCCTGAGCTTTGCTCTTGACTGGCCAAAACTTAAAAAAGCAAGCAGGAATGTTAGCTGACCTAGAAAGCTGTGTGCAGCTACAATCTGCCTCTGGGGGTTTTGTAGTGAGAGAAACTGTTCTGCATTACAATGAATGACCGGGGGCATAATATTTCATTAAACAGGTATAATACACCTGTGCACTCTTTTGTTTTAAACTGTAGAGTGAATCTGAGCAGGTAAATAAAACAAAGCTAACTGGAAGCTTTTCTTGGCCTGATCTAGTCTGTCTGGATCCCTGCCTAAGCAGCTCCTGTTCAATACAGAAAAGTGGCCTGGGCACCTATCCTGGGTCCAAAACATAATCCTTTTGTTTGTGTTGGGATATGCTCAAATCCTACCTTACTGTTTACACTTTTTCTTCTGCTTGCAGCTCTAGATAATACGGGTAATTTAGTGGGTTCAGGCTTTTGGAAATGTATGCCCTTGTATATTTATTTTTGTCACAACAGCGTTGCATTTTGCTAACTGAACATTTCAAGGCTTCTCAGTCTGCTCTCTGCGAGTATAAGGATGCAAAAGGAACCATAAGTCTTTGCGAAGCGAATGCTCAGTGGATTTCCCAATCGCTTCTTGCACCAACTACTTCATCTCATCATTTTCTCAGAGGAGACACAGTGTGTGATTCACTGAAGTCATTCACAGCATTTTATATTGACTCGCACCTTTGCAAATTGTATGAAAATTCATGCAGTGTCAGAATTAGCTAGTGATTCTTAATGCTGCCTGTACAGCTCCATTTGGCATTTTATAAATTGATTTAAGATTCCAGAGAGATTCAAGTGAAAAAGCTATTAAGCTAGTCTTTTTTTGAAAAATGTAAAATTGCTGACAAAGCTTTTCTCTTTCCAAATACATGAACACATATATGAAGAATTTCCTCGCTATTTTAAAATAATGCAAAACTCTGGAATTATTTGATAAAATTCATTGTAGTTAATGTTGTTGAAAATGTGTGTTACAAAAATATGACCCACTTGACACTGTAATTCTTTTCAAATTGTATTTACCACGGTTATGTTGACATCTGCTGTTCCTTCTTTTCCAGGTGACATCCTTTCATCTGCTTAAAAAGGGAAGACTCTAGTCATACTCTGTAAACAGGTTTTAAACATACAATTTGCAGTGCACTTTTTTTTGCCAAAACTAAGATTTTATTTCTGTGAAATACATAAAAAAAATCTTGAAAATAATTGAGTTTTTTAAAAGACAAAGTTTTTAGAAGTAATTGCCCTATCTGAAAGAAAAATAAAATACAATAATAAATGTTTTCAAATGGAGCAAATATGGTCTATGTAATATTCAAAGAAAACATCATAGAAACTTTTAGAATTGATCATTTTCAACAGTAATATTTGAGGAAAAAATGTTGGCAATCTTCCTATAAGTTCTCCTCCTGGCTGATGTTAATTATTCTTTTAAGTGTCCTGTGATATTTCATTACAAATGAATTAATATTTTGTTGTTTTATTAAAAGCAAATGATCTGAACCCATTCTCTTGGAGTTCTCTGCTTTGATTTGGGCTCATCCCATTCTCAAATATCACTCATTGAGGAGGATTAGTTAAGTCAAAAGCGTTTCTTGCCCTGTATCCTAAACTGTTGGGTTAGGGTGATGTAGGGCAGACTCCTGTAGGTACAAGAGGGCATGTTGACATCATCAAGAACATCCTTTAACCTTACAATTTTCTGCAATATTTTGACTTGAGCTGTGTGTATCAGGGAGCATCCTTCCCGCGGTGCAGCCCGCAGGCACCATGCAATGGACGGATGGGATGAGTTCATAATGTCTGCTTCTGACATATCCCACACCTTTTCAAACCTGCATGAGGGCTGTCTGAGGTGCCTCACCGTGTCAGCAACTCGGTCTTCTTGTTCAGTTGGATTTTTTCCTGATATAATAACTCATGATTGGTTGTGTCACTTTTACAGTGCAAATTCCCCTCCCCTTCTCCACCTCTTCAACTTAAGAAAGAAGGTGAAAATATTTAGGGGCTGTTGTTTATAATGGTCTTGCTTTAAACTGGTACTCCTTTTCTCAGTCACCTAACATAAAGTGATATATAAGAATGCCGAATAGTTCTTCTTAGTGGGTCATTTTGGGGAGTTGAATGACTACAAAACATGAACACAATGAACACCTTAGGGGTTGTAGCAGCTTTAAATGTATTATTTAGAGGAAAATTAACTCCCAGAATATAATCCTATATACCAAGGGCTGGCTACAAATGAATCATTAATGTTGATTTACACTCTCTTCCCTCTCCTTGAGGCTGCATAAAAAGCTGTTCTGGCCTCTAAATGAGGGCACTGCAAAGTATTAATAATAAGGGGG